>MAPW01000140.1:0-87874 GCA_001689995.1 Tilletia indica
TCATTCCCACCCAGTCAACTTCTCCTCCGTCGCCCCGCCCTCAGAAAGCCGAAGTCTGACCAGTTATACCAAACCAACATCCGCATCCACACCCGACCTCGCCCGAACCTCCTCAATCATCTTATCAGTCTCCTCCAGACTCTTGCCGCCATGGACGGAGGCCCCACCCACCCAAAGCCTCAATAGCAGCCCCCCTCTTCTCAACCTCAACCTCTTCTCATCCCTCACCGCTGACGCTCAGCCTCTTCCGCCTCAATCTCAGCTTCTTCCGACTCGATCCCTGAGAGCCAGATCGAAGGTTCCGGACCGTAGTAGATCAGGTAGAGGTCGTTGTTGCTCCGGGCTGAGGACCCGCGTGGGGTCTGCTTCTTCCGGTTGGGCACTCGAGTTCGGCGCGGTGCTGCTGCGGGCGTAGGCGCGTCCGTCGTCCCAGCATCAGTAGGAGCAGCAGCGCTCCCCACACCCTCCGTACCAAACAACCCATCCTCCCCTCCTTCCTCCCCATCATCCTCCTCCTCCTCCTCTTCCTCCTCACTATCATCTTCATCATCCTCCTCATTCCCATCATCCTCCCCATCCACAAGCCCTTCACGCGCCTCGTTCCCCGAAACAGCACGGCGGGGAGGTAATGCCCACCAGCACCTTCCTCTCCATCATCATTCCGTGAGCGAGTACTGGGACGCGATAGCAATCGAAGTTCCCACATCACTCCGTCCGTAGCCATGACCGTACTAGCATCGCGTAGAGGTCGGTACAGCACAGCAGTAGCACCAGAAGACGCGTTCGTTTTCCGGACGCGGACGCGGCCGTCTCCGGTGCCGGACCATTGCCCCGCTCCTGACCCTCAGCACTCCCAACCAACCAGCAGACCCTACCTCCCCCACACCATCATGCTCAGCACCATTCGTCCTACCCACCACACGCTGAAAAGACGAACTCCTCGCCCGTCCGGCGGCCACGGACGAAGAAGAAGCAGCAGCAGCAGTCTCTCCCGTCCGCGGGAGCAAGCCCAAGCCAGCAAGCAAGCGAGTCACAGAGCCTTCCACGTTTCTCCGGACCATATCGTCCCTAAAAGCCGACCAGAGCGGAAGACGAGCTTCGACTATGGTTGGGATCTCCTTCTCGTTGGAAGAAGGAGTACCGGAAAGGACGATAGCGGGAACTCGGACCAGCTCAGCTTCGTGCGATAGTACTTCGATAACTGCTTCTGCAATCTTAGGTTGGACGCGTCGTAGAGCCGCAGCAGAGCCTACAAGTGATGAAGGCGGACACGTTGCGTAGTCGCGCCTGTGGCCGGAGCGGGAGCGGAGTCCTCGGAAGTGGTGGTAGTGCTTGGGTTCATGTCCGTTCCAGTGGGAGGCGTGCGCGTCGGAGCCGAGGGAGGCGGTACCACAGCCGGGAACTCAGCCTCCCACAGCATCTTGTGCTGCACCATACTAATCGTCGGCGTAGGCGTCAAACTAACCCCATCCAACCCTCCCGTACTCGTAAACAAAGTCGAGTCCGCACCCGCACCCGCAGAAGCCGCAATAGGAGACGCAGTCGTCATCGCTCCATTACTGTTCCCCGCGCTGTCGATCGCAGGAACAGCTGCGCCCGTCTCCGTGCCCGTATTGCTCAACCAGGGCAAGTTCTCAGGTTTGCGCGATCGAGAGACGCGTCGGGAGTGTTGGAGTGAAGGACGGGTCGAGTCCGGAGTCGAGGTCCCACCTCCAGCACTCGAAGTGCCCGTCGAGCCTGGCGTCGCCGCACCACCACCAGCAGCAGCAGCAGCCGCTGCCGAGGGCAGTCGGCCAGGAAAAGCAGCTGTCGACCCACTCAGGTGGAGAGAACCCACAGTGAAAGTCTGCATCGGACCGACTTCGCTCTCGCTCCCACTGACGACGCTCGGCCTTCGGAAAGCCTCCACACTGCGATCTCGTCCTCGTTGGGGTGGTGCACCTCTGAAGTCATCCGATTCCGAGGGCCCGTCGGTGTCGAGTGCATGGTGGGCCTCCGTCGTGCCCGCTGCTGCTGCTGAGGATAGCACAATGCCCCGAACGGTAGAGCGCGAGCGTGATCTGGAATCCATACTCGCGCTTGTCGTAGCCGTACCGGGTGGAGCCTTCCCCAAACGCCTAAACACAGCCGTCTGCGAAGCAAACCGATTACTCTCGTCGACCTTCTTCATCAACGCCTCGATCTCCGCAACCTGTTCTGCCGAATCTTCCTCTTCCTCCCCATCGCTATCAACAGGCCGAGGAGCTCCCCGTCTCCTCTCGATGTTGAGCATGCCCAATCCACCAATCTCGACCTCATACCCGAACCTCTCCGCAGCCCTCTCGCACCAGTCTTTGAACTCGTGGGTGGTCCATTCGAATTTATGATCGGGGTGTCTGAATTTGCGTTCGGTCCTTCCTGTGGGGTCTTCGATCCCTGGTTGGGCTGGGTGCGGGGGAAGTGGGTGTTGAAGGCGTAGTTGGGTGTTGTGATCAGGAGGAGACGTGGACGGTAGCGGCCGAGGAGGATGGGTGCGAATGCGTCAAGGACGGGTTCGTGGAGGTGTTCGACGCTGTGTGAGAAAGAGAAAGGGAGATCAGTCACCAATCACAATTTGACACCTATCTACCCCTTCGCCCGCCGGCGTGCGGCGCGCGCAGGAGAACGAGAGGTGTTGAGAGCTGCTCACACTTCTGATGCGACGATGGCGTCAATGCCACGGAAGCGCTCGTTGTAGATCTCCAATCCGCCCTGGAGGATAGCAGCGCGCATGGTAACGAAGCGAAGGGGCGCAAACCCTTTGCTGACAATAGGGACCTCCTCCGTCTCCTCTCCGTCCTCACCCTGTGAAGGGATAGGCTCAGGCGCCTCATTCCGACTAGCCTCGCTCGACCTGGCGCTTTCCAACTTGCTAACAGCGGCCTTCAAATTCTCGCCATCGAGATCGAGGCCTTCCAACCTCTCGAGGACCAAGCCAGAGAGATCCCTGGTCCAGTGTTCCCTAGGCAATCTGCGTTCGAGCCTGGCTGGATATCGATGGAAGGGAAGGTATCGATTTGGAACTCTGGTTGGGCGAGGTATTGGAGTAGTCGACCTCGTTCGCAGCCTACTTCTAGGACTTCTCGTACGCGGTGTTTGCGGAGGGTGCTTAGGATGAAGCCTTGGCGTTGTTCGAAGAGTGGGGGGCGGAAGACGGGTGTGGGTGAGTTTGAGGATGGGAGGGAGTGGAGGGCTGCGGAGGCTCCTACTCCTGGTGCTGGTGGAGTGAGTGTGTTTTGTGGGATGGGTGTTGGTTCTGCTGCTGGTGCTGGTGATGATGATGATGATGCCATGGCGGAGGGAGCTGTGGGAGGAGCTGCCTGGGTAGCCATGGAAGGCAGATGTGTGTAGAGGAGAGAGAGAGAGAGCGAGCGAGAGAGCAGGAGGGTAACCCTTCTTTAAGGCTGGCTGAACGTTGGCTTGGCTTGTCCAGCAGTTTGTTCAACTCAGTTTCCGTCACAGCCAACCCTCCAGCAGCCTGCAACTTCGCTATGTCAGAGTGATGAGAGTCAGAAGAGAGACAGAGGGAGAGATGCGATGATGATGAATGCTCGGAGCGAATCGATGAGATGGATGGAGATGATGTGATGAGAATGTGAGACTGTGCAAACGTGCCTGCGCTCGGCCCCCTCCCTTCTCGTCTTCTTACTCTGCTCTCAACACCATCATCAACCCCCCACTTCTCTTCCCACAGTCCACGTTTGCTGCTTGCCCCTGTCTCTCCCATCACTACCAACGCCATCAAAGCATCGGTCATATGTACGGGTCATGCCTTTGTGTGAAGGTCGACCCAGTGGTGGTGTACCCCGCAAAAACCCTTGCTTGCCCGCCTCTCGACCCCGCGCTTCTCGACCTTTCGCCTCCTTCCCGCCCCCTCCCTCCTCCTCCTTTTTCCGTCTCGGCATCAAGATGACGTCTCCCTCTCAATCCCCAACCGTGTAGTCGAGGCGACCCTTCGAATGTCCATCGACCTCGTCTTTCCTCTCCCTATTTTGGAGCAGATGCGGATCGCGGATCGCCGCCGTTGTTCAGCACGAAATCGGACACCCTACGTACACAGGGTCCTCTTGGGCCGCCTTCACCTTGCTAGCACCAGGTAAAGAACCAAGTTGGTGGCTTGATTGAATTGAGGAAGGGGCTTGTGTAGACTTGAATCCCAGACGCCGTCAGACTCTGGTGGTGGGGTCTCAGGTGCAGATGCGTCATATGAAAGACTCCCGAAGTTAGACGCCGAGATGTGGTCTTTGCCATGATGGGAGAAATGTTCTTCCACCTTCTCTCGGCCAGATCTAGATGTGCTGCAAGGAGGTGTGCCAATGAATCGAGACAGGAGGCGATAAGCAGGCAGAGTACAACCAATCGAGAAGAAGACGATGATGCGATCCAGAGCAGACGATGTTGCAACCTGCCTGGACTGAGTGAAGGGAATGTATGGGTGGGTAAAAATATTTGACATGTTTCCCACGGCCGGTAACTGACTGCAAAATGCAAATCGCCGCTTATGGAAATTCCCCGCCTGCTTCTACGCCGACATAAGACGCCTGCCGCTTATTCCGCCCTGCCTACTTGCCCCACACATCTCTCTGTTCCCCTTCCACGACAGCGCCGACCACTTGGCATGTCAGAGCGAGAGCGAGGTAGGGGGGCCTTGCTCGTGTGAGGAAGAGCACGCCTGAGAGTGTGTGTGTGATGGATTGGAGTGGGTGTATGGCTGACCATACATAGCTGCCTACGCTCCTCCTCCTGTCCATGGCTCATAGCTGCTTACACTGCCAGCGGGACCAGCTTCCAGAAAGAAAAAAATTATTTCCCACCTCAACAAGCTCACTGCTCCTGTGGGAAAGGAGAAGGGAATAAGGCTCCGCAGCACAGCACAGCGTAATCAGCGTCCCGCCCGTGGCCCTGTGCATCGATCTGATCGTCCAAAATTTCCAGAGAGAGAGAGCAGTGCGGAGTTTGGCAGAGCTCGGCCAACAATTTTTTTTGGGTACCCGTAGTAGCCTCTCCAGTCTCCCTCGACACCATCACACGCTCTCTGCCTCTCGCTGTTGACGACGACGATCATCACCATCACACAAGCAGCAGCACAGCAGAATCACTCAGAAAGGACACAGGAGTAGTTTCGCTCTCTCTCTTTCTCGTGCGTCCCAGCTTCTTCTCTCTCTCTCTTCTCTCTTCTTTCCTCTCTCTACTCTCTCTCTCTCTCGGCTTTCCTCCTTCCGGGTTCTCAAAGTGCGTCTCTCTCTCTCCTTTGCTTGGCTACTGTAGTCTACTCTCCTCACCTCGACGCAGTGCTTACCCACTCTCTCTTCCTCTTTCGCCTCTCGCCATCTACTTCTGCCCCTCCCTCCAACCCTCCTCACAGCTCGTGCACATATTCGGTACCCCCACCTGCCCAACCTCAAGAGCAACACTCAAAGGCAAGAAGCATATCCACCTGCTTTCTTCCTTGTTCTCTTTTTTTTCCCACACAGGCTACAGTCGGTCTCATCTCTCCGCCAGCGCAGGCCCTTCCTTCCAACAAAGCACGGTCCCCGTCTACTCAAAGAAGCCAGAAGGTCCGCGCACTTTGCTCTTCTTCTCGACCACAGAAGCCAACACCCAGCTAGCCAACCAAGCACTTCCGACCGACCGACCTCGTCTCCATCAGTGTACAGCTCCCCCACCATCGGCAGCTCACACTCACACTCTCACCTACCTGCACAAGGCCTATACTCCAACACCCCTCCAACGCCCCTAGCGCCTGCGCTTTCCTTTTCCCTCAACACCCCCCTTTCCCCCTTTCCTCCCTCCCCACCGCCGAGGGAGCCCAGAAGCGCCTTACTCAAAGACTGCCCGAAACTACCTAACAACACACCCTTCTACCAAAGACTCTTGCGACTTTTTTTTACCGCCCCGGCGCTACTCGGGCTACGAACTCGGTGCTCATCACCCCCTCCCCCTCTTCTCCCACCACTCTCCGACACCTCTCTCAAATCCACGGTCACAACTACATCGCCCAGGCTTCGTTGACTCAGTAGCCAACAACGACCACATCGACGTCCATCAAGAACGAAAAAAAAACCTTAAACGGCAGTTCTGCGACTCTCTCAAACCGGAAAAGAGCCGATCCTAGCGCTCTTCTCCCCCCCACCTCGAGAGACTACGCAAAACTTCCACAACCCAACACACACAATACCAAAAAAGCAAGGCATGACCATGTCCCACCAGTCTCACAGGGTAGCTTAACCCTGCACACTGCGCCTGCGCCAGTCTCTCATCACATCGGCAAGTCCACCTCTTCCGACTCGAGCGCACTCTCCACCTCCTTCGGCGCAGCTGGTTCGGCTCTCTCCCTTTCGTCTTCGGTCCCTGCGTCGACACTCCACCACAACCACCGAACCCAGTCCATCATGCCCATGTCGACCATTCACTCGTCCTCTTCTTCGAATCAGGCTGCCGTCAATCAGGACCAGGAAGGAGCTCCTCATTCTCACCTCGGCATTCTGTGCAACCTCGCCAGCTCGCCGCCCAACTCAGGCTCAGCGATCCTCAGCCAGAGTTTCGGGTCCCGATCGAATGGGGTGGAGTCAAGCGGACTTCGTCCATCTTGACTGCCGAGGACGACGACGAGGGTAGTCTACTGGATGGTGGGAAACATCATGGAAAGGGGAGATTCACAAATGTGAGACGTGCTCGAAGGTGTATCGACACCCTTCGTGCCTTGTCAAACATCGATGGGAACATACGATCCACTGGCGAGAATCCTCCAAGCTGTCCGCTAGTAAGCACCAGACGGTCCAGCTGCTCGAAGCGGCTGCGATCTTGGTGGGTATGGAGTCTCCCGCTCGGTCTTTACCAGAGGAGAAGGCTCTCTGGCCGGCGGCGGTCAGTCCGCCCAGCTCGGGCCTGTTAGGCTCGGACAAGGTGAACTTTGTAAAGCTCATGGCGTCCAAGCCTAAATTTGAACAGTTCGTCCATTCGACGAACCAGCAGCACTTCGCGACGCAGCATAACAATAACAACAACAATGGGATCAGCATCCGAGGCGGCGGCGAACCACACCACCCGGCTGCGTCTTCCCCGCTTTCGACGACTTCGGAGTTGAGGCTATGTCGGAATCTTCCTTTGGGTCGGCTACGCCTACTTTGAACGCGGCACGTTGAGCCCTTTGAACAGTTTGGGCAACTTGGTACTTTCTTCTCCTCCGATCCGGGCGCACGAGCCGCGGCAACATGGTTCAGCAGGCCGGACCAGCGGAGGAGGAGGACGAACACCAGCCAAAACAACATCCCAATATGGTCGGGTATGTCCGTACCTCGTCTAACGGATTGGGACTGGCCTCTGGTCGGACGGCTGCTGTGGTCACAGCGAGCACGGCGGGTGGCCGAGCTTCGAAGAAGGCTGCCAAGTCGTCGTCCTTCTCTGACGATGAAGTCGAGGCGGAGGCGGAAGCTGATGTGGATTCGGATGTGAGAGTCTTACATCTCGACTGGGACTCACTCTCGCACTCTCAGTCGCTCTCGGACCGGACAGAGTCGGGGGCTTCGACGGTCGTGTCTGCTGTGTCTGTCGTCAGTGACGTTCGGGCTCGGCGGAGACGGATCGGAGTGGGACTTTGGGTGGTGGAGTGCTGTTGTGGGTGAGAAGGGGAGATCGTCTTTAAGGGTGATCAGGAGGAGGAGGAGAGGGAGGAGGAGAGGAGGAGGAGGAGGAGGAAGAGGATTTGATGGAGGATGATGATGAGGAGGAGGAGGGGAGTGAGAAGGATGAGGATGAGGATAACAGTAGTCGGAGCTTTGGTGATGTGGATGGGATGGATGCTATGGTGAGTTTCTTTTCTGTTGTGGCATGCCTTTGTCCGCCATTGGTCATTCAGGTGCAGGTCTGGCCGCCCTTCACTCTTTTACTGACCCATATCTTCGCACTCCTTCTTCTACACCTCACAGGAGATGGAAGGTGTGGCGTGAACGTTCCCTCAGGGATGGAGGGCCGAGCGAAAGGGGGGGGCCAAGGGGCGCCGGCCGGGAAACGAGAAAACTTGGGGACGCTTTGATAAAAAAAAAAATGTATAACAGCGACTCCCAGTTGGGCCTCCCCCCCAAATGCATTTTTTTTTTCGTGACATGCATCTATTTACCTTGGCCAGTCCCGGGTGGATCTCTTTCTCAACGAGAAGAACTAGGAGCCTTACCACAGCTTCGCCTCGGTCGACACTATGTATCCTATGATGTACCAATTGAGTCACATGTCTTCCCTTCGTCCCTATCTTCCCTCGTACCCTGAGCAACATGTCTGTATCGAACCTTCCTTTCTCTTCACGTTCACACCGACTCCTCCCAGTCTTCCCGGGTCAACTGCACTTCATGTGCAGCTAGAATCGAGTTGTCATGTGGGATGCGTGGGAATCAAAGAAAGTTGCATTGGCAGAGGAGGGACCATCCACAAAGACGGGGGGTGAACACGATTTCAGCGGATGGAGTCGAAGGGGCCTCCGGGAAGATCATGGCATGACATTGCAGTTGCCCTCAGTGGCCGTGAGGATCCTCTGCTTGAGGCGCCGGTGGGATGCTGCCAAAGTCGAACATGAGAAGAGAAAGGTCAGCAATCTATAAAATAGCAGGTAAGAAAGTTTAAAAAATGGCTCACCTGAACGCAGAATCAACACGAATAATCGATACCGAGCATTCGAGCGCACTCTTCAGGCTCCGGATCTTGCTGATCGAAGGTTCCAACACGCCCGCCCGTCGGTTATCACGCACCTCACCCGCCAGCAAGTCCAGCCCGTAGAAGCGGAGAGCCTTCTTCGGGTCACCAGATCCAGCCGTCTGCGCAGCATTGTGGTACGCCCGCAGCTTGGCTACCAGATCCGTCGAGTCTTTACCTGCATTCACGGCCAGTTGCTTCGGGATCACCAACAGAGCCTGAGCGAATTCAGCAATGGCGAGCTGTTCGCGTGATCCGAGGGTCGTGGCAAAGTTCTCGAGGTAGATGGACAGTGCGGACTCGACGGCTCCTCCACCGGGTACGACAGTGCCGGACTCGAGCGTCCGCTTGATGACGCAGAGCGAGTCGTGCAATGCCCGCTCCATCTCGTCCAGCATGTAGTCGTTGGCCCCGCGGAGAATGATCGAGGACGAAGAGACGGTCTTGGTACCCCTGACGAGGATGAGCTCGTCATCTGATATCCGCTCCTGGGCAACTTCGTCAGCGTGACCCAGGCGGACGCTTCGAAAGTTTCTTCGCCGTCGAGGTTCGCGAGGGAGCTGACGAGTTGGCCACCGGTGGCTTTGGCGATCCGTCGGAGGTCTTCTTTACGGCATCGTCGGACAGCCATAGCGCCCGCCTCGACAAACTCCTTCAGACAGAGATCGTCGATTCCCTTGGTGGTCAGGATGACATTTGCGCCCGTGGCGAGAATCTTCCTGACGCGCTCCAGCACAATCTCGCTCTCCCTCGCCCGAATCTTCTCCAACTGATCGGGATCATCAATGGTGATATGCACACCCATGTGCATGCGCTGTTTGTGCAAGTTGATGTCCAGACATGCGATTTTGGCGTTCTTGATGCGGGTCTTCATCGCTTGGGAGGCAACGGTGCAGTTGAGGGCGTAGCCGTTGACGAAGATGGATTCGCGGCGGACTTGCCGTGTGCTTTGAGGATGTTGACTGCTTTGACGGGGTATTTGATCTCGCCGCGGCTGTTGATGTTCTTGACGGCGAGCATGGCGTCTACGGCCAGTTGCGCGAAGAAGTCGTCGTCGCTGGAGGAGGAGGACGATGTAAGAAATCGGTTGTGAGTACCATATCAGAGGAAGGGGGATGCGCTTCAGTGGGCCAGTGCCGGAAAAAAGAAGGGGATGCTCACCTGCCAATAACCTTACTCGCCATACTCGTCTTGGCAACATTGATCAAGCTGTCCTTGCCGAGCTGGTCGACTTTCGTAGCAAGATGCTCATTGATGTACTTGACAGCTTCTCGGCACGCAAGTCGGTATCCGGTGATAATGGTAGTAGGGTGAATCTTGTTCTTGACGAGCTCGTTGGCCCTTCGGAGCAGTTCGGCGGCGATGATGACGACGGAGGTGGTACCATCTCCGACTTCTTTGTCTTGTTGCTGCGCGAGCTCGACGAGGATCCGTCCGGCGGGTTGTTCGACTTCAAGGAGTTGTAGGATGGTGGCGCCGTCGTTGGAGATGGTCACGTCGCCAATGTCATCGACGAGCATCCTGCAAAGTGAGAGAGTTTGAGCAGAGCATTAGCCTGGTCAGTACTAGCGCTACTCTTCCAATGCAAGCCCACTCCTTCTCAGAAAGACATGAAGAGGAAGAGAGAAGAGAGAGACTCACTTGTCGAGACCGACGGGACCCAAGCTGCTCTTGACGATGTTTGCGATGGACTGTGCTGCGAGGACATTCTGTGCGCGAATCTCTGGGCCGGAGAAGCGCTGTCCACCGACGAAGAGTCCCGTTGTGCGCGGGTCGCTTCCGTAGATCTGCGCCATTGTTGCTGTGTGTGTGTGACTGTGCGATGCCTGAGCGAAGTTGAGAGTCGTGCGCTGGGTTCGAGCTCACCACCGAATCTTCTTGGGCAGCGCAAAGTTGAAGTTCTGTGCGAGCGAAAGGTGGGAAAGGTATAATCGCGGTATCGGTGTGGAAGAATCACGTGGCGGGCTATCGGCCGAAAGAAGCACTCGGGATCTTCGGTCCGAGACTGCCGTGACCCCATTTTCGCGACACCACTCACCCTCCTTGTTACCGCTTCCCATCCCATCCCACCTCGCCTCCCAATTTCGCCCACCGCTGCTTTGCTCGCTCGCGTCCCACAAAGAAACTCAACCTCGCGCGTCAGAATTCTCAGCACAGACGCGCGCAAAATAATAAAGCCTCCGCAGTCCGCAACCACATCCACCTCGCGTTCAACGGCCCCTTCCCGGCGCGTCTTAGGCCCAATCTACAAGCTTTCCCACACAATCATAGGCGCTTGAGGGGCGAACATCCGCCCTTCGACCCCAACACACGCGTCACGTAAAGATCCGCACGCGTGTCTGTGTGTGTGTGTTTCTCGAAATATTACACGACCTTACGCGCCCGCGAAGAAGTCCAACACCTCGTCAACAGTCGCCAGCATCCTTGCGCACAAACTCGCACAACGCTGCCTCAAAACGCGGTCCTTGTCAACTGACCCCTGGCTCGCTTTGCTCTCCCCTACATTGTGAGCATCCACCCCCCTCTCCTTCCGATCATCCAACCAGCTGAAGCTCAATCGCCAACTCTCTCGTAATCAGCTGCTAGTCCAGCATGTCCCAGGGCGACAGTTCTACAAGCGCCGCTACCTCACAGCCAAATGCGGCTGCCGTGAATGGCATCGCACACAGTGCCAACGGAGGTGGTCCCGCCATGCCCGGAGCACCCTTGTTCCCCATGACGAAGGACAACATCCAGCGCATTGTATCACGCATGCATGAATTACGGCAAGCTGGTGCAACTCCAGAGACAAATGCCGAGCTGCTCCAGATCCATCGTGTCATGGCGATGATGCAGAACCTTCACAAGGGTATGTCATGCATCCAGTCCGATTTTGTACAGTCGAAGGTTGCTGACGAAGTCATCCATCATATCTCTTTACGTCCTCCAGCCCGTCAGGGTGTGGCTACACAACCCACGGCAAATGGTCAGCCTGCGGATGGAAACGGCCCAATGCTAAATGGCAGTTCTTCCTCAGGACCAGAATCTCAAACACTACCGGCGGTCGAAAAGCTCAAGGCCGAAGTCAAGTCAGAACCTACCCCCTTCAAGCCGGAACAGCTCCAGACCCTTCAGTCCCAGATTCTCGCATTCAAGCTGCTATCGCACAACCAGCCACTGCCCGAACATGTCCAAAGAGTCATCTATGCACCCACCAATGGCGTCAAAAAGGAGCATTCTGATCAGACACTGCCCCAGCTTCGCGATATTGGAGGCTCCGTTGGCAAAGTGGCAGACACAGCGCTCAAGCTCCATAATGCCGTACAAGCGCTCACTGCGCCCGTGGCCGGCAGCTCCAAGGGTGACGCATCTGGCAAGCAGCAACCATCTCCTATTCACGACCCCACCAGCTCGGTATATCCATACAACGCCTTCACACATCCCCTTACTTACCTCTCTCAGTCCCTGACGAGCGGTAACGATCTCATGTCATCCAAGCAGCAGCGTCTGCTGGTGCCCAGCTTGATGCCTGCCGGTCTCAACCCACACCTTCTCCTTGAAGAGCGCAACCGCATCATCAATGCGCGCATTCAACAACGGATTCGCGAACTCGAGTCCTTCCCATCCAACTTCACCCAACGATCGACGCTCCAGTCGCTCAAGGGGAAGGAACCAGAGCTGGTCCAGGACGAGGAATACACGGTCGGGGACAACGCCAAGCTGAAGGCGGTGATCGAGTACAAGGCTCTCAAGCTCCTTGGACGTCAAAAGGCGCTTCGTGAACAGCTTGTTGGCTCTCTGAACGAGGCGGCAACCTTGGCTCTGGATCGCACAGCTTTCAGACGATTCAAGAAGCAGACGCTCAGAGACGCACGTATGACCGAGCAGCTTGAGCGTAAGCAACGGGCGGAACGGGAGAAGCGGGTTCAGAGCAAGCATCATGAGTACCTACAGGCGATCTGCAATCACGGGCGAGACTTGGTCGCTGCACACCGCAATACGCAATCCCATGCTCAGCGTGTGGGTAAAGCGGTGCTCAAGCTCCATGCGGACACGGAGAAGGAAGAACAGCGCAGGATTGAGCGGATTGCTAAGGAACGTCTCAATGCGCTCAAGGCGGACGACGAAGAGGCTTACCTCAAGCTGATCGATACTGCCAAAGATACCCGTATTGCCCATCTTGTTCGACAGACGGACGCCTACCTCGAGGGTCTCGCACAGGCTGTCCAGGCCCAGCAGAACGACGATGTCCATGCGGACGCAATAGCTGCTGAACGGGCCGGATTGGGCGGGCTGATTGGTGAAGATCCCAACAATGCTATGCAGGAGATCGGGATCGCTGTGGACGAGACGATGTTTGGTGCCAGGAAGGACGAGGATGTGGCTGATGACAAGGGTAAAGTGGACTATTACTCGGTGGCGCATCGGATTTCGGAGAGGGTGGGAGAGCAGCCGGGCATTTTGATCGGTGGTAAATTGAAGGAGTATCAATTGAAGGGTCTGCAGTGGATGGTGTCCTTGTACAACAATCGGCTGAATGGTATCCTTGCTGACGAGATGGTGAGTGTTGGTTGATTTCACCTAGACTGCAGGAAGGCTGCTGATCATTTAACCTTTTTGGTCTCTGCAGGGTCTCGGCAAGACGATCCAGACGATCTCGCTCGTCACCTTCCTGATCGAGAAGAAGCGACAGCCTGGACCGTACCTGGTCATCGTGCCCTTGTCGACGTTGACGAACTGGATCAACGAGTTCGCGAAGTGGGCACCGAGCGTGGTGGTGATCGTCTACAAGGGCTCACCACCTGCGCGGAAGGCTCTTGCCGCTCAAGTCAAGTCGGGCGCCTTCCAGGTCGTCCTGACCACATACGAGTACATTATCCGGGAGAAGCAAGTTCTCGGCAAGGTCAAGTGGCTTCATATGATCATAGACGAGGGTCATCGTATGAAGAACACGCAGAGCAAGTTGACGGTCACGCTCACGCAGCACTACAGCAGTCGGTACCGCTTGCTGCTGACGGGTACGCCGTTGCAGAACAATCTGCCCGAGCTGTGGGCCTTGCTCAATTTCGTGCTTCCGCGCATCTTCAACTCGGTCAAGAGTTTCGACGAGTGGTTCAACACGCCCTTTGCGAACACGGGCGCTGGCGAGAACAATATGCAGCTGAACGAAGAAGAGGCGTTGCTGATCATCAAGCGTCTGCACAAGGTTCTTCGGCCGTTCTTGCTCCGTCGATTGAAGAAGGACGTCGAGTCGGAGCTTCCGGACAAGGTGGAGAAGGTTCTCAAGGTCCCCATGAGCTTGCTGCAGTTGAAGATGACGCAGTTCATGCGGAAACACAAGTTCATTCCCGGTGGGGATGACATTGGACCCAATGGGAAGCCGATCCCGATGCAAGGGAACAAGGGGTTGCAGAATAAGTTGATGCAGTTGCGGAAGGTTTGTAATCATCCTTATGTGTTCCCGGCTGTGGAGGACTTGCTGAACCCGACGAAGTTGACGGGCCCGGATATTTACCGGGTGTCGGGCAAATTTGAGCTGTTGGATCGCATCTTGCCGAAGATGTATGCTACCAACCACAGGGTAAGTCTTGTGAATGATCTAACACATGCTTCGAGTGCGAGGTGCGCTTACGATTTTTCCGCTCTTCTCTTCCATAGTGCTTGATCTTCTTCCAGATGACCCAGATCATGGACATCATGGAGGACTTCCTCAAGTACCGTGGCTACAAGTTCCTCCGTCTCGACGGTCACACCAAGCCTGATGACCGATCGGACATGTTGACCAAGTTCAACGCGAAGGACTCGGAGTTCTTCATCTTCATCTTGTCCACTCGTGCTGGTGGTCTCGGTCTGAACTTGCAGACGGCGGACACTGTCATCATCTATGACTCTGACTGGAATCGTGAGTGACGGTTTGAGAAGGGCTTTTTTGATGGATGCCTTTTGCTGATGCCATACAACATGCTCTTTCTTTATCACAGCGCACCAGGATTTACAGGCGCAAGATCGTGCCCATCGTATCGGTCAGAAGGTTGAGGTCCGCATTCTGCGGCTGGTCATGGAGAAGTCGATTGAGGAGACCATTCTGGCCCGAGCCCAGTTTAAGCTCGAGATAGACAGTAAGGTCATTCAAGCCGGTAAATTCGACAACCAGGCCAGTGCTGAGGACCGCGACATGTTGCTTCGCGCCTTGCTCGAGGACAACAACGACGAGGACGAAGAGGAGCGCGGAGATCTCAATGACGACGAGCTGAATGAGATTTTAGCGCGTAAAGAGGAGGAGAAGGAGCTGTTTGGTCGGATGGACAAGGAGCGAGAGGCGAAGGAGCAGGCAGAATGGAAAGCTGCTGGCAACAAGGGCAAGCCTCCGCCTCGTCTTATCCAAGAGACCGAGCTTCCAACCGTCTACCAAGGTGACATTGACGCCAAGAACATGAGCAAGGTCGAAGAAGAGCTTCCCCAAGTCCGCAAGCGCACCACGGTCAACTACGACGATGGCATGACGGAGGAACAATGGGTCCGCACCGTGGAAGCTGGTGAGAACCCTGAAGATGTGGCGATGGAGCGACGCCGTCGACGGGATGCCAAGCGAAAGCGCAAAGAGAGCGTAATGGAGGATGAGATGGAGAGCACGCCTGAACCGACGCCTGCCCCAGCAAGCAAGCGAGGCCGCCCACGCAAGTCGGCAGCTGCCAACCTCTCTACGTACGACTTCTCCGAAGCTTCACCTGGTCCGAGCGGTGGATCGGCACGGAAGAGGAAGCGTATCGAAGACTCGCCCGATGGTGGTGATTACGATGAGCCCTCGTCTGGTCGGCGCTCGGCGGCTGCTACGCCTGGAGGCAAGCGGCGGAAACCTGCTCAGTCGACGGATGAGGTGCGGACGCGGATCCGGGATGCGATGTTGATGGTGTATAATGCTTTGTTGAGCTGTCAGGATGGTGACCGGAGGCGGTCGGATGTCTTTATGGACAAGCCGCGGAAGACGATGTACCCGGAGTACTACCTGTGAGTCTTGGCATATGTATGAGCGTTTTTCTGAGCATGACTGACCCGTTTCCTTCTTGTATGCAGCATCATTCAAAAACCGATTGCGATGCGTGACATCAAGAAGAAGATTGATCAGTTCGTCTACAAGACAGCTTCGCAATGCCGCGAAGACTTCCTCCTGATGTTCACCAACGCGCGGACTTTCAACGCCGACGACTCCATAGTCTTCATAGATGCCGAAGAGCTCAACAAGGTCTTCGACAAGACCTTCGCCAAGGCTGTCGTCGAGCATGAACTTCCTGAGGCAGAGGAGTTTGCTGGGGCAACTAGGCAGGCGGCCGGTGCCGGTGAGAATGGCACTGAGCAGCAGCAAAACGACGACGAAGGGGATGACGATGATGAGGAGTATGACGAGGACGGTGGCGGCGGTGCTAGTGGGTCGATCTCTGGAATTGGAACTCCTACACTCGGAGGGGCGAGCAAGCCGAAGCTCAAGATCAAGTTTTCACGCGGCAGCAAGAGTTCTCCGTCCAAGGCTTCGGCAGCTGGTGGTAGCAAGGGTAAAGGCCGCGGTAGCACTGTTGGTGCTGGTGCCAAGCGCGGCACGCGGGCGGTCCTTAGTGACGAGGACATGAGCGACGACGAGTAATGCGACGACTTCTGAGAAGCGGCGTGGTACGGCTAGCAACATCAGTCTCCTCCGTGAAGACGTCGTTGGACTCTATCCTTTGCGACTTCTGGTTGTTTTCTTCGCGGCTTCTTCCTCCTCCAGGTCTCGGGCTCCCCCTTTTCGACTCCCTTGTCAGTCTCGTTTTACTTCCCTTTCCGATATTCTCGCTTTTTCTCAATCACAGAAGAAAGGTTGTACTGTTCCCTAAGAAAGGACTGACGGTATCATGCAGAGCAGACCTCGCAGCGAGTGAAGAGGAACAGGAGTGATGCGAGCCAGTGTATTGCAAAGAGACGAGCGAGGAAGCGAACAGGTTAAAAAGTCCCAAAAATAGTAAGGTGTAAAGAGTAGCAGAGGAAAGGGAGAAGGTTGAGAGCAGAAGTGGTAAGGGCAGAGGGGACGAGGAGACGAGTTCTTTTAAAAGGAGAGTGGAGATTGGCGGCAAGGGGGGCAAAACGTGTATTTCGTCTGCCTGCCGTTGAATCGAGGGATCTTCGAATTTAATAGGGTTCTTGTATGCGCGAGCGAGAAGGAGCCTTGAAGACCGTCCGAAGCGTATTGTTCCGAGAGAAGGGGGCAGAAAAAGGGGAGAGACGACGAGGTTCGGAAGTGGAGTTGGAGTGAAAGTGGTGCCATGCAATTTTCGGCGGGACGAGCAGGGAGGGACGCGGGAGAAGGTCTGGGGGGTCCGGTGAGTACATGGTCCTTTTTGGCCCCGTCCTTTTTCGCACCCTGGCCCAGCTAGGAAGCGGGAGCCAGAGACGGACGGAGGTTCCAGGCGGACGTCTTGTAAACCGTCAAGTCGGACCCGTTGAGAAAAGTTGGAGGTGGAGGAGAGACAGTCTCAACGCTCGAGCAGATAAAAGGGAAGTAGAAGGGAAAGAGAAAGAAAAGGAAGTGTTCTGATCAGCGCTCCTCAGCGGAACGTCTCCGAGCGACGAAGGACCGTAGCCGACGCCGGAAGCTTTGCGCGCATCGAGTGAGATGAGCGGTTGAGGTTGGTAAGGATGGAGCAACTGTTGCTGCTGCTGCTGCTGTGCCGACATGAAGGGCAACCCAGGCTGCATGTAACCCGCCGCTACTGCCTGTTGGTATTGTAACGCCTGCATATTTCCAGCCCCAGCGCCGTAGTACATCGCCATCTGCTGAGGATGCATGTTCATCATGTACATGTTCTGACCCGGGCTGATGCCACCACCGCCATGACCATGAGCGGAGGCCGAGGACCGTAAGGGGAATCCACTGGACGGGCTCGAGTTCGGTGCCATACCGTGTCCGTGAGATGAAGCTGAGCCGCTATAAGCCATGGCAGCCATCATACGTTCGTGCGCAGTCATTTGAGCCAACTTCGCCATGGATCCCGAATTGGACTGAGACGACGGCGGCGGCCCACCGTGCCCGAGATGAGACATGGAGCCATATGGAGAAGGGGGAGTAGCGAGCGGCAACCCATTACCATGTTGCATCATGCTCATTCGCTGGCTACCCGCGCTCCATCCAGGTGGTGTCCCCGCCACACTAGACCGCCCAGCCTGGAGCTGCTGCATCGGCGTGACAGACGCCATCGAGACACCCCTGCCAAGTTCGGCAGGCGTGGGCATCGTCGACGATCGATCGGGTGAGCGTTGACGGATCGAGGCGGGAGCAGGAGGCGAGAGCAAGTTCTGCGACGGTCCACCAGCTGATACGGGAGTTCCATAGACGTTCCCAAACGAACTCGAACCCGGCATCTTGCTCAGCCGACGATCCGCCTTCGCGCCGCCTGCCGCTGGAGCCTGCGTGTCGATGAATGAAGATCGTAGGTTCGTCGCTGATGCCGATCGCAACGGAGTTACATCGTGCGCAGGAGAGAGACGCGAAGATCGACGATCAAGCTCGATGGAAGAATGGCCATTATCCATGAAGCTGGACCGACGTGGCAAAGACGGAGCCGGAGCCGTCTCTGAAGAGCTCTGACGTCCGCGACCCTTGACCTCCCTCTGCTGTTCCGAGGGTCCGAGGACAGCAGTACTAGCATTACCCGCTCCATAATCATGAGCTTGCAAAACACTCGCACGAACGTCACCCTTCGCTCTCCGGTCCCGGGCATCGGCAAGAAGAGCCTTGTTCTTCTCCAAGGTGCGACGATCCTGTTCCTCACGTCTCCGTTCCATCCCACGTTGCCGAACCTGAGCCTCAAGCGCACGACGTTGCTGATCCCGCCGTTGCATTTGAAGCATAGCAAGCGGCAGATCCTCCTCGTCGCTATCCTGCATCACTTCCTCTTCAGCAATCACGGTCTGTGTCAAAGCAGCGGGAAGAGACTGCTTGAGGTGACGCATCAGGACGGCATCAGAAGTCGAGGGAGAGGTAGACGGCGAAGACGTAGCAGAGTGGATGCTGGCCGACGAGAGAGGCCGCGACCCATTTCCAGCCGTGAGCATCGCAGAATCACGATTCCTAACAGCATCCGGGGCAGCAAGCATGGACGAACTCGAATCGCTCTCCGCGGAAGGACTGGTAGGAGCCGAAGCAGTGGGAGTAACGGAAACCCGCGGCGCAAGCCACGGCGCTCCAACGCTCGAGGCAGTCCGACTGAGTCCCGCATTGCGTGAGGAACCCAGCTCGCGGGATCGGAACCGTTTTGGCGGAGGGGCCGGTGGAGTCCATGTCGGCTTTGGAACACCTGCGAGCACACAGACGCGGGCAGAGAGCAATAAGGCCGGAGGCTTGGCCACCAGACGGAAGTCAGGCGACTGAACGGGGAAATGCGCCAGGACCGATTGTGCCTCAATCACATCCTCCCGCCCCAACCCTCCGACGGTTTCCAGTCCTGCATTCGTTCGGCGAACCGACCACGCAGAACCCACGACCTCATCGGATTCCTCGCAGCATCAACTTGCGCCGACACTCCACTCGACTCACTCGGCACAGGCGACTTCATCAGAGCCTCGGGACTGGCCTGCGGTTTCCGACCCATCTCAGCCATAATTCGATCAGGAGCGACGAGCTCACTACCATATTTCCGCTGGAACCACGAGATCTCAACCTCCTCCACGAGCGGAAGCTTGCGGCGCTTGAGTGATCGCATGACTTGAGCACGCCCAAGGGCGATCCGGAGTCCACCCCGAGTCAGAGAAGTCGTGGAGGCGTGGTTGGTCAAGAAGGACGCTGCGTTGGTCGACCGCGGGAAACGAACTTCAGTTGGCGGAGTAGGAGAGTCCGAATCTGATCTTTGGGCAGCGAGGGCGACAGCCGCAAGGGGTTGAGCCGTAGGGTTTCCAGGCACCAAGAAGTGAGGGCCAAATGCGGATGAATCTTGAGAAGCGTGCAAGTGTAAAGAGCCCGCTTCGCAGGTAGGTCCAACCCAGGCTCCGGCGCCCGGACTCGTAGAGGTCGGTTGTCCTCCTCCTCCTCCTCGTCCGAAGATACATCCCAAGGCGATCCAGCCCGTCTGCCCTCCTTCTTTCCTTCGCTGCTCCGTCTCGTCATCTTCCCCTGCATGATAGTCGATGGGAACAGAATGGATCCCGAGGTAGGGCTCACTGGCTCCGAATCAGCAGTGTCCACCTGCAGAAGCATCGAGGCCGGGGTTGAGCCCTTCTCCACGGCGGTCGAACGGCCACCTTTGCCCGGCGCGGGTTGGCCAGAATCCAACCGACTGGCTTTCTTCGCAGCCCTCTGTCGAGCCTTCAACTCCTGTTCATCCTCATCAACCCCATAGTCATCCTCCGAATCCTCATCGTCCTTAACAGCCACCGCAAAAAGCCCAGGCCGATGAACAGGCATAGGTTTTCGCTCCTTCCGAACCCGCTCTGCATATAATGCAGCTTGCTGGTCCAAATCGCGCATCTGGGCCTCTGTGAGTAGACGACGGTTTGAGCCGTGGCCGTGCATCGAGCCATGGCCGCTATTCGATGCAGGCCCACCACCAGATCCGATTCTTGTGGAGTACAGAGATGGCTCAGGTCCTCTCGGGGGAGATAATCCGCCGTACCGGAATGCTGAGCCGCCTGCATTGATCGGTGGAAGTTGCATGTTGAGACTCTCGGGCGAATCTGTTAGAGACGCAGGGATCGTTCGCATCGTTTGCGCCATGCTAGGTCGGCCCTGGTAGCGGTTGACGAGTCAAACGAATCCAGAGTGGAGCTTCTATCCAACTCGGAAGCAGCGGTCGTATCTGGATGATCCAGTCAGTTCAGAAACCAGGACGAGACGAGAAGGGGATTCAGTCGTCTAGTTCAGGGCTTACACAGAAGTAATAAGAAAAAACTCACCGGCATCCTTGTCCATAGCCTGGACAGACATAACAGCCATCAAGAGATCCGAACCCAACTCAACGAGCCATCTGAAGGTGCCGAGCGCCGGTGATTACTGACTGCGGTGGACGACGAAGAGCTATTGAAGGAATCTGGTTCCTCTTTTCGGGGAGGTAATGACCGAATGGGCACCACAACTTTCTTCGGCGAGAGCAGGATGGGGGAGGGAGCGAGAGGCGCAGCAGCAGTAGCACCGGCTGCCGACCTTAAATTGCTCACGCCCAAAGCAGTAGAGGTCTCTGAGGACGTCAACCCCTGCTGCTTTTCCGTGGCTGCCTTCTGATTCCTGGCGGCCAACAGGGCTAGTCTCGCCCCTCCGTGACCATCCTCCGACGGTAGATTCTTGATACTGTCGAAGAAATCGAGCTTTCCCGTCCCCGTCAGGATAGGATCAATAGCGCGCAATGGACTCTGCTGTGAAGGCGGCGGCGTCGAAGTTGAGGAATCCGCAGAATCTAAAGTCGAAGCCGAAGAGTCTCCCACCAGTTCCGGTGTGGGAGGCTCCGTCGCTGTTGACGATGATGCTGACCGCCCAAAGACTTTCCGCTTGAAGGACGCTTTGAAAGACTTGGATGCTGAGAGAGAGTGGGTAGGATCAAGAGATGCCAAGGTATTCGTAGGCGAGTCTGTGGCTTTGGTGTCCTTGGTACCTTTCCTGGTCGGAGTTTTTCTCAGTACTGGGGAGGCTGTGGAGGATGAAGCATGGCGTTCGAGAGCAGGCTTGACCTGCTGGACAGGCCCGCTGGATGTCCGCGAGGCGAGCGGAGATGCGGATGTTGCTGTGTTTTTCCTATTTGGCAAACCGTGTTCGACGGCGGAGATGGCAGGCGAGACGGGATATGAGGAGGGCACGGTGGATAGGGAGGAGGATCGAGAAGTGAACGAGGAAGTAGACTGCGAAGAAGCGGTAGAGAGCGAAGAGGAAGGCGGAGAGACCTCCGTGGCACGCCTAGTCAGAGCGCTGTGCACATTATGAGTCGGTTGGGAGTCTTGAGCGACTTGGGTGTGCTGCTGTACAGGCCATTTGGCGATTGTGCTGCTGTTGAATGCGGACTTGCGGAAGCCTTGGAAGACGAAGTAGGCGAACGGAACTGCATGTATGCGGACGAAAGAACAGGCACGGGGGAGCTTCTGCAGAGGGTGAGAAGGTGGATGAGCCTGCTACTGGACTTGCGGTTTGTTGATCGAGACTCTGACGCGAGGTATCGATAGTTGGTCTCTTGCGGGAGAAGGAGAGGGAACGGAGTCGATTCCTTGAGCGAACAGGGGGTGGTGAAGCTGGAGAGGCGTCTGATGGGCGAGGCGTAGAGACAGAGTCACTAGGCGAAGGAGAAGAAGGAGAGGAAGCGGAGAATAGGACGGGCGCGGAGTGAATGCGCCAGATCCTAGGCTGAGATCGGAGGTGGATGCGTTGGGAGAGGTTGCGGCGGAGGCTGGGGCTGATGCCGAGGGGACAGACGAGATCTAGAAAAACTTTTCCGAAGAGGGCTGAGCAAGGACCGAGAGTCTTTAGGAGATGCCGCTGCTGCTGCTGCTGGTGAAGGAGGAAGGGGCAGAGACGGCACTGGTTCTGTTGGGATTTGCGGTTGTTCGTCCTGTTGCTTGGGTCTTCTGAAGCTGAGCCGATGTCTGAGTGATTTTGATGAGGTCGTTCGGGTGGAAGGAGGAAGATCTGCGTCTGATCTAGTTGTTGTTGCTGGGGCAGAGTGTTGCTTGATGGACAGCGATGGTCGTGAGGGTGATGCATGTATTGAGGTCGACATGATTGTTTATGGTGTAGCTCCTGCAGCTGTGCTTGGAAGCAGGGGCGGATGAGCAGGCAGGAGGGAGGGAGGGGGACGGGGAGGGTCTTGTTGCCGGCGGTCTCCTTTGTTTGCCTTTCTGACGTTCTTGCTCCGTGTGTTGTGATCCCTGTTTCGCGCGAAAAAGTTCTCCCCCCTCTGCGAAACAAGCGAACGAGCAGCTCCGTTGAAAGCTTGCCAAGTTACTGTTACTGTCGAGGTTAGGCAGAGAAGGAGGGGGAACACAACCAGGGGGGGTTGCCTGCTGTGGGACTGTGTGTGGGCAGGAAGCAAGGGAGAGTGATTTTTGTAACTTAAAGTGTAACTGCTCTGCGTTATGGTTAAGTGTGGTCTGCACCCCCGAGACCAGCAACCGTGCTCGCTCGCTATGTATCGCGCTATCAGTGCAGCATAGCGGTCGACGAAACGCAGGGCACCAGCACGCCAGCAGATGAAGCAGGAAGAAGTCATCGGTCAAGCTAGAACCCGACTTCGTTGCTCTTTAGTCCAGCTGTTGCTCGGCCTCTGTGCCAAATCCCCCAACTGAACCATATTCTAAGACCAGGGTCTGTGTTCACTATGAGGTCACAGTCAGAACCTTGAGCCAATCGAATACTGCTTCCACTCCAGCCTCAAGTCAGCATCGCTCCATGCCCGGTGCTCCTCCTCATCGCTCATGCCTACCGCCGTCGATGTCGATGTCGATGTCGAGAGTGAGGTCCAAGCGTTGAGCAAAGCCGGGCCAATGGAGTACGATGAGTCCAACCCTTCCCAGAAAAAAACACTGTGTAACTCGATTTTGCAGATCGGCCAAAATATCTCATCAACGCTCTGCTTCCGACCCGCTGCAACAAATTGCGCCGATCTTGCTCACAGAATCCGCCGGTCCCGACTCCATCGTCGGGTCGACAAGCACGAAGACGACCCTCGACCCCTCCAGGAAAGAGGAAGCACTGAGTGTATTCCTGCAACGCCCGCAGATAGACCAGCCGTCGCCCAACTCTCGAAACCCTTCGATGGGTAGCCCGCCTTCCCCCCATGCCACACTCATTCACCGCGGCCGATCCTCCCTCCGACCCAACGCAGCCCCAAACATACTCCCAATCCTCCTCAAATCCGACAACGCCCTCCCAGCACCCATCCCTGTCCCCGACCCATCCCCACCATTCGGACCCACGCCACCACCACCAGGACTCGCCATCCCACTCGCACTCCCACTCGCCGTCGCCGTCGGCGTTCTCGAGCCATCCCCGAGCAGACCGGGCCGAGAGAGATGGAAAGAGGTTCGTCCTCCTGAGTTGGCAGGTGGAGTGGCCGTTCCGTCTGGGAGGAAATTAACGTTAGAATCCTTAGTAGCGTTGGGGTCCATATCTGCGTTGATAGAAATGAATCGTGAGCGGGAGAAGAATGAAGAAAGTAGCTCAGGGAGTAGAGTTCTCACCTAAAGATGTCAGGAATGAATCGTTGGCCAGACGCTCGTGCTGTGACGCAATAGCTAGGAACTTGTCCATCAACCCATTCTGGTCCATCCGGCGCACACCTTTGAGATCAAGGATCTTTTGAAAGTTGGACTGCAGGTGAAGAAACGCAGCCGATGTCAGTACGGGCGACGGGAAGGATCAAAGAGGAATAACACAACGCACGAATGACCGGTCTTTGACTTGTTCGATGTACCCGTTCACCAGATCTTCAGGCGGGCTCTCTGGTATCATGATCACCCTCAACAAAATCTCAATTCGCCCAACCGAATTCGTGACATAGCGAGTGTACCTACAACAGAGACCATAGATCAGCATGAGATCGAGCCAGAAAAAACGCTGGGAAACATAACCATACGTACGATGATCGCGCCGATGCTACTGAATCCTCGGAGCCGTAGCGAGGCAGGTCTCGTAAAATCGCTTTGATCTCGCCAACGTCTCGTACGAGCTAGTCGATGCGGCAGAGGGGAACAACAGGCACGTCAGAAATCGTCGCTATGGAAGCCGCTTTCCAAGATTTCTGATCTCACCTGCTGTGCCGTGGTCCTTGCCATGGGCCGTAACCGCACGATGGTCTGAGTAAATTTGCCAAGAATGACACTGATGAAGAAAAGCGCCAGAAATCAAGCAAATCAAGTCAAGTCAGTACACAAACGGGAAAGATGGGAAACGAAGCAAAAGAATACTCACCGACAGTCTTATCACACCAATTCCTCACAAACCGAGCATTCTCAACCTCCTCCCTCACAATCACCGCGACCTGTTCCAAATGACTCGCCAGCTCATTCACGAACGGCGAGACATCTTCACCCGCCTGTTCGGCGTCCAGCTGGGACCAAGGTACGCCTGGACGGAGCATCTGTGTGAAGGCTGGCTCGGATAGGTACTCGGCTTCGCGCGCAAGGATGGAAACTGCCGCAGCGCAGACGCTGATGTGGAACGGATGGGGTTCAAGGTGTTAAGAACAAACCCAGTCTGTGTCTGACTACGGAAATGAAGAGCATCCACTCACCCGAGGAAATACTGCCTTTCGCCCTCGAAACTGATACCATCTCTTAATTCGTCCTTGATCTTCTCCTTAAGCTTACTCTCAAGCGAAGACGTCGTGGTTGCGCAGTAATCTGCCGTGTTGAGCACCAGGCACCATCGTTGTGCATCAGCTGTGCTAGGTCGGGAATCAAGTGATCTCCGCGAAGGCTCCGACCTGTGAGGAAAACGATCGTCAGTGATCAACATGGGTCCGATCGAAGTAAAGACTCGAGAACTTCTCACCTCAGCAGGGCAGGCCGCAATACATCCTCCGTGTACACAGTAAGCCACTTCCGAAACACCGTACAGAGCTTCGCAAACGAGTCCCCATTACTGAGCCGACTGAAGCTCTCCAACGTCTGACGGTAGTAGAAGAACAGCTCCGTACTGGAGGGAAGCACCGTATGATGATGATGCTGCGGCGCATCGGCGGATCCACCAGCTGCAGCGCCAGTCCCATTGGGCCCACCCTGATCGGTTCCCTCCGCCGGCGCGTTTTGAAGGTTGGCGCCGATTCGTCGGAAGTTGGCCACCATTTCGGCTAAGGTGCGGTCTTGCGCGTCGACGAAGATGGATAGGTAGGGTTCGAACACAGAGGACAACGTTACGTTGGCTTGTTGTTGTGACGAGGGGCCGTTGCTTGACCCGGCATTAGACGAGGCTGAAGGGTTCGCGGCAAGTTCTTGGAACTGAACGTCCATCGAGTAAGAGATGATCGGTTAGTAACCAACAAGATGTGTGAGAGCTTCGAAAGATAAGGGAATGGAAGAGAAGAGCTCACCGGCATGTTGAACTTCTTCGAAAGTTGAGCCTGGAACTCGAGCGTGGCTTCAAGTGCCTGCAACAAGACGCTAACCTGCAATTTGCCCTGATCCCTAATGAGCACACTCCTCAAATCCTCTCTCGTCATCTCCGCCCATCGACGCACCAGCGCCCTCTCCACGCCCCACTGCGGCAAAAAAGCCTCCCGATGCTCGTCCTCATAACCCTTCAACACCCTCCTGAACCAGGCGAACCGACGGGCCACATTGTCCAGTTGGCCAGCTTCGTCTGTCGCGCGGAAGATACGTCTATATTCTCGTAGTTGGAGGGCGACGTACCATTCCAGCAGGGTCGACACGGCTGTGGGTCCGAGGGCGTCGACTACCAGAGCTGCGGCGGGCAGTGTTGTATTCCGAAGTGGAGAGGCCGCATCGTGTAGGAAGCTGTCGTTTTACCGAGTAGCATTCAGTACTCTGTTACGCTTTCGCGCCAAATGCAAGATCACGGAACTTCACTCACTATTTCTCGTAGTCCTCCATGACGCTCGTCCGGAGCTGAGCCTGTACTTCGGCGACCTGTTTCCACACATCTGCGATGCGTTCAACACGCATGAAGTCGTTGAAGAATGTCTGGAGGGACTTGATAGCTTCAAGCGCCTGACTAGCATCCTTGTAGCGACGTGCTTGGGTCAAGCGTTCGAGCTGGTCTGCAGCATTGACTGTGAGCAAAAGGGTAGGGCTTGGGGAGTCAGCTAGGTGAGTCCGGAGGGGGTTCCAGAGGAGGGGCAGTGGAAAACGTACTGAGCATCTGTAGGCGCTTGAGCGCAGTCATACTCGCCACGACGTTCTTCTTGGCTGTGTCAAGGGAGCGGATATCCCTCGTAATCTCCCTTACGACCATCTCCGACTCACGCGCCTCTTCTCGTATGATGGCGAGCTGGTTTAGGAGCGCCTGTGATTTGCGCGCGCGCGGGCGGAAAGGGAAGGGAGTCAAAAGGGTTCAGCACATAGAACACGAAGGGAACAGTGCAGATGTGGGGGAAGGCGAGATGGAAACGTACCGCAATAGCGCCCTGCACTTTGCTCATCCTTCCCACATCTTGCTCATCCTTGAGTTCGAGGACCAGCGCATCGACCTGTGCCTCCGTAGAGCTAAGCTGGGCGCGCAACGAGGTATGTACGGCATTAATTTCGTCGAGAGAAGGTGCGTCTTGGTCTGCGTTGGGGAAGAGGGTGTTGAGATGGGTGACGACTGTTGCTCCTGGGCCCGCTGTTGAGGTTGAGGTTGAGGTTGATGCTGGTTGACGATGTCCGAGCACACTTCCGATGCGCAGGATGAGCTCGGGGAGAGTTCAGATCTTGAGGTTGAGGATGCGACTGCGGCGCTGGACATCGTTGTGTTTCTCCTGCTGCCGACTGCGGGCGAGGGGCGAGGGGCGAGGGTCGAGGGGCGAGGGGCGAGGGCGAGGGGCGAGGGTCGAGCTGAGGATGGTGGGAAGCTCGCAGCTGTGCCTTTGAGTCAGTGCGAAGGTGTTCGGTTGCTTCGTCGGCTCCCAACTGATTTCTTGTTGAGGTCGAGGTCGGCAAGGGATTGTGGATGAGCTCGGCCCTTTGACTCCCTTTCTTCTTCTCTTCCACCATCACCCTTTCTTCTTGCACTCACTTCAGCCCTTTCCCTCGGCACAGACGCAGGAATGGAAGCTGTCACATCACACTCTCATCGGACTCTGAGCACAAGAAAAAAGGACATTGTTGACTCTCCGCTGATCGATGATGCGCTGGATGAGCGATGGGCGATGAGAGTGGGACATGCTGACTCTTCTTCTTTCTTCTTCTTCTTCTTCTTCTTCTTCTTCTTCTTCTGCTCTTGGAGATGCTATAAAGCAGGTCTTCTCGCTGACCTCTCTTTGTTCCCTTTCCCCTCTTCATCTTTCCATCCCTCTCAGTCTCCCAGCTTCTAGCCAACACTCCTTCAGACACCCAACCTCTCAAGCCAGCTTTCCTCTCCCTTCCCCTTCTCAGCACAAAGAACGATGACATCCTCATCCTTCATCAACATCGGCCGTATCGGCATCACCTCCCCAACCTCAGCCCGCTTCACAATCCCACACACATCCTTCTCTCTCCCTTCCTCCTCCTCCACCAACCCATCCAACCCAGCCCCAACCCCGACCCGCCAATCCTTCAACCCTCAAGAGAGCACATCCACATCATGGATGCACCTCAGCACAATCTCCTCCGCCACCAACGCCTCTTCCCGCGCAGTCCCACACTCAGCCTCGGGCGTGGAGGAAGCTCGTCGAGCAAGGGAGATGGCTCGAAGTTGGCACCTTCTGCCTTATCACCACCTAACCTCCACATTCGCCCGACTAGCCGAGACCGATCCAGAACCGCACCACCTCGCAACCAACATCTCCAACCTCATTCCGCGTCTGTACCCATACTTCGCGAATGCCCGAGTCAAAATCGCGCGCTGGTCCGAGAAGTACCCGACCTTATTCGCATTCGGCTTCTGTGCAGCTATAGGAAAACTAGGTGTAGGACTTTCCTCCCTCTCTCACACCGCCGCGCTCTTCGCTCTACCCGGCCACGCCCGTGCGCTCCGCCGACTCAACAGGGGAACGAACAGGCAAGTGGTTGGGGATAAAGGGGGTCGATGGATCAAATTGGTCGACGTAGGTCTTCAGACGTTCTACCTACCCCTCGCCCTCGTCCATTCACCGGACGTCCTCCTCTCCCTCGCCCGAACTGCTTTCATCACCGTCCCCGGCACCATCCTGAACGCTCTCGGATGGACCTTCCAAAGTTTCGCTAGGGCGGTGGGCGATAGTCGGGAGATGATGGTATTGAGCGGAAGAGTGGGTGTGTGGGTCGATTGGGACCTTTCATCCTTGCTGGTGCTCTGATGGGGCTAGCAGGCGCTGCGATGGACTACCTCTCCACCCGTTCCAACAACAATCAAGGACCGCCCGGAGACGATTCAGACTCTTCCGCCTCCGTCTCCTCTCGAGGGTCGATGAATGTCAGCTCTGTGACGGAATCTACGGCGGAGGAAAGCAGCATCGACGGCTCATATCTCCTCACCACTCCAAGACTCAACGCTTCCGCTCAGTCTTGGCCTGCTGCGCCATCAGCTTCTTCGGCCTCGAGCTCAGGTTCGATGACCGTCATTCCCAATCAGGACAGCACCTTTCGAAGCAGCTCGAGTGAGGAGGACAATGGCGGAGTGTCGGCGGGTGGTGTCTGGCACGATACTACGCCTGAGGTCAGACAGCACATGCTGGGTGTCTGGATCGACCGACTCGCTCTTGGTTCCGGGAGGTAAAGTCCTCTCTTCATCCGAGCCTGGTGTTCGGCGTTTCCATCTCCCTCTCCGACCTCCCTGTATCCTGTCTTTCCCTCTCGCCTTCTTGTCTTTCATAAGTCGCTGATTCAAAAACGTAGCAACATAAGTCGTTCGTCTGATCAATGCAGAAAGTCGATAAGTGTGAAGTGAAAGGAGGTATATAAAAGGGAAAGGGTGACCTAGTCGAATCAAATAACGCCAGCGCTCCCGCTAGCCCACAGCCACGACCTAATGCGCACTGACAACACCTTCAAACTCCCTCGTCCTCCGCTCCGCAACCTCCAACATCTGATCCAACTTGGTCCTCCTCGTCGCATCTGAGCGCAAGTATCCCTGCACAAGCAAGCGCGTGCTCTCAATCGAAGCCCTGAGGACGTCCAACTGCTGGATGGAGACTGTGCCCGTGCCCTCGGCGAGAGTGATACCCGCACCACTGTTCTCGGACGAGAGAGCGTCCTTTTCTTCTTCTTCGTTGACCGTCTCTTGATCGTGACGGCTCAAAGAAGGGGGCGGAGGGAGATGGAAAGTCGAGTTATCAACCGCCGAGACAAAACTTGCGTCTCCCCAATTACTGCCGTCCATCTTACCAGGACTCGACGAGAAATGAACCTCGCGATCCAAGCCCGATCCACGAGCAGGTGTGGAAGGAAGAGGAGGAAGTCCACCAGTGAGAGAGAGAGAAGCTCGCTTATTGTGAGAGCCCGAAAGTCCGCGCTCGAGATTGGCGGTATTCAAGACCCGACTGGACTGAGCGCCCGCAAAGACGCGGGCTACGGCACTGTTGGATGTATCTGCCGAAGGGGGTGGTGCGGAGGTTGATGATGCGAGGGCAGAGACGGGGAGTACGGATGCGCCTCCGACGGCTGAGGAGACGATGGAGGGCCAGTCTTCGCCGTGTAGTTTGAGGAGGTAGTCTGTGAGGACCTTGTCCTTCCGTTTGACTCGCTCTATTTCGATCGTCTTTTCTTCGTTGCTGTAGATGATAGAAGTGGTTGGAATCAGGTTTGCGCGGTCTGATATGGAATATTGGAGAGGATTGGTACGTACTCTCGCTGGAGACCTTGGAGGATGTTCTCTTGCTGGTGGAATTCCTGTTCGAGGTTGGAGAGTGTCTGCTCGTTGAGCCTCTTCTTGTTGCTCTGCGAAATGACAATCATGAGCCAGTGAGTATGCGAAGAGAGTATGAGACATCAAAGAAGCTCACCAGCTTGAGCTCCTCCACGAGCTGTTTCTGCATCTTGAGCTCTGCCCTGAGCTCGGCATTATTCTTCTTGAGATCAGCTACAATTTTATCCTTCGACTCTCCAGCCTCAAGAAGGGCATCGACCTGTCTCTCGAGCGCAGTATGCTCATCACCATCGTCGTCGTCCTCATTTCCGAGGTTGTGTGCGGCGACGCTGTGTGCTGATGTCCTGCGGAGATCGAGGGATTGTGAAGCAGGGCGATGATGGTGGTGGAGGAGGGAGGAAGTGGAGGGGAGGGCGGGTTGTTGTGATGATGTGGCGACTTGGCTCCTGCGTCGGATGCGATTGAGGAGGGCGCGAGTGGGAGTTTGTGGAGGGAGAGAGGGAGGAGGCATTGCTTTTGATGCTGTTGGTTCTGCTGATGTGCTGTGTTTTGAGGATGGAAGTGAGGATGAGGAGGAGGAAGAAGCAGGGAAGCTGAGTGGTTTGTGATCATCTGCTTCGGTGTCCTTGCGTGTTGAGGAGATGCGTGCTGAAGTTCTGCGTTCTTTGGCTGACATTGTTGCTTTGATAGAGAGTTGCGCCTGGGAATGTGTGGTGTTGCTCTGTTGCTCTGTCTGAGGTCAAAGAGTCGAGATAGAAGAACAAGAGAAGTTCAGCTGCTGTCTCTCTTTATCGCTGCCTGAATGTTGCTATGTTACTGCTTACTGACTGACTGACTGACTGACTGACTGACTGCTGTTGCTATGGTTGCTGCTGCTGTCGACATGAGGAGAGAGCAACAGCGACCAAAGCGAGGTGTTGTTGTTTGAGGCGCGTCACGCTCGGAGCCTTTTTATCACATGATCATTTCCAAGAAGATGTTGTGATCATTTCCAACACTCACTCACTCTCACTTCCATCTCGACCTCGACCTCGACCTCGACACTCAGCTCACTCTGGAAAGAAGGAAAGGAAAGGATGGTGCTGGCAGAGAGCAGTCCCGAGGCAAGACTGTGAGTGAAGGCTGCGTGTGTGTGTGTGTCGCTGCTGCTGCTGAGCTGACTCCTTCTATCACACACAGAACATATGCCGACCTCGCACTCTCCCTCCAGGACCCAGGCTCAGACTTATCCCTCGACGCCCTCTCCAAATCACTCTCAAAGCGCATCGCACACCTCCAGAAATGCGGTGATCCAGACACCCCTCCCTCAACCGAGGCAAAGTCCAAGCTAGACACCCGCTCCACCCTCACATACGACGATGAGGACGGAAGCAGCACTCCAATCGCCATCAGCCCAACGATCAAGACTCTCGCTGCCGACTTCAGCCAAAAACTTGTGCTTGATCAGGTGCAGACTGCGCTCCTCTTGCACACCTACATCCACAGACACGGCTTCACCACCGCAGACCTCGAAACCCTCTCCGAGCTACAGAAGGACGACCTCTGCGACCGCATCACCGAATTCCACTTCGAAGAGAGACTCGCCAAGATTCATGTCGTCCAAACCCTCTTCCTCTTAGCTGAGACCGAGCAGCATCCCTTCCGAGATTCAGCACTGGACATCATCTCCAAGATTCTGGATGACGGCTTTGGAGCGCGTTGCATCCGTGCTTTCACCGCTAGCACCAAGCGTCAGCTCCCCTCACATGTCCGCGAAGTCATCGGCTACGCGTCCTTCTGGGCAACCCAACAGCTCAAAGAACAACTAGCCCTCCTCGCGCTCGCCTTCACTTTCTTCCGCAATCGGCCCCCGCTTCCGGAGAACGTGTCCGCCGTGATCGACGCATGCAAGGAGACAAACATCGGTCAAAAACAGTCCAACAAGGGCTACTTCCCCACTAATTCCGCAGACATCCAGAGATCCATCCAGTACACCCTCGTCTTGCTCATGGTCATCACCATCGACCTCGACCTCTACTCCGGTCCCATCATCGAGCTCTCCTCCTCCTCATCCTCCTCTTCACGCTCCTCAACCCCACCCACCCTCGCACACGACCCCGCCTCCTACGCAAAGCCATCGATTTCGTAGACTTCAACGAGTTCGATATCCTCCAGGGCCCTTTATGCTCGTCTGGGCTCTCGTCACTCGCGCCATCGAAGACGCACTCACAGCTCAGCGCGAAGCTTCAGGGCGTAACCTCGTCCCTGAGCATCTGCACGACCTCGAAGACGCACTCGAGGGAGAAGATCACGATCCCATCTGGAAGAAGCTCTCCTCGGCCGCCTTGAATCCGGTCACGCACTTGTTCGACTGTCTCCAGCAGATCGCGGCTTCACCCCTCCTCGCTGCCCTTCCCGTATATCCCGGAGTCGCAGTCACGCCCGCGGCAGCATTCCACTACCGCTCAACACTCAAGCGACTCGTCCTCGCCTCGGTCCAACTCGTCCGTCCAGAGTATCTACCCGATTTCGAAGCCCTCGTCGGTGTTCTCGAGACGATCTGCTCAGCTTCTTCAACGACGGATCTGGCGGCGAGTAGGATCCATCCAGACCTGGCAGCTGCCCTACCCAAGCTCTGTCTTCAGTTCTGGGTCAGCGATGTGGAGAAACGAGAGGGCGGGCGATCCTGGATACCGCTCGGAGGCGATGGCCCGTCCAATTCCGACCCTTCTTACGACTCTTGCAGACATTCTCAGGCGTAGCTCGTCTGTCCACGGGAGGGCACTCCGACCCAGACGCATCCAAAGCAGCAGCAGAATCCCTATCTTCAACCATCGCCTACTTTGTCAACCTTCACTCCCTCACCTTCCCCCTGCCGTCCAACAACCCGATCTACGGCGCCTTTTGGAGGGTGGTCAGTGGAGGATCGGACGGGTCGGCCGTGTATGAGGCTATTCGGCCCATCCCTGTCTTGGGCGAGCACGTCATTCCCGCGGGAAGTCAGGGTGTGCTGATATCGCAGGAGGACAGCGTCCTTTCGATCGCGCTCTGGTCCCTTGACCAACCTAAATCAGGCTGGGTCCTCTTGCGCGATTTCCTCTTCGGTCTCCTACCCTCCGACCGGCGGAGACAGGTGCTCATCACAGGTAGTCGTGGGTCGCAGATGATCAGGCGGGTGGGTGGTAATGATGATGATGAGGATGAGGATGATGTGTTTGAGCAGAGGGGGGATGGGAGGGCTGTGGATTTCTATGCGCTCGCGGCGGCTAGTCGGGATGACACGATGGGACTGTGGTCAGTGATGCGCTGGATCTGTTCGCGGTTGCGATGGCTTCTCCTCAGACGGCTCCCGCCCTCCTTGACCACTTACGGTCCTGGGATGTCGATGGTGATCGGAGTACGATGGATGCGGATGGAGGCGAGCATCACGCTCATGATCTTGGTTCGACATCGCTTTCGGAGATCGTCGTTGGTCTGCTGAGCACGGTCTTGCAGGACGTGATGGAGGCGGGACGGTGTATTCCGAGCGGGTACCAGCTTCTTGCGTTACTGTTGCCGTACGAGAAGAAGTCGATTTGGGATCTCTTACGATCGGCGGATCTGATTCCCTCGAAATCGACTTCGACCGGCGGCTCCTCGTTCCGCTCTGTCGTTTCCGCCTCTCGGTCGAGCGACACGCTACTGGCGATGGAAGTCCGCGCACGCTCCTTCCCCGGCACCCTCGCTCTACTCGACTTCCTCACAGCCCTCAGCAGGGAGCTGCGCGCCTCCCACCTCGCCACGACGGCCGAGATGCTCGAGAGCCAGAGCGGCAAACTGGCAGAGTGTGTACACTGGGTCTTCAGCTCGATCTGGACGCAGTTCTATGAGTGGAGTTATCGAGATCCGATGGAGCGGTTCCTTCTGGCCGAACGATGTCTGCTCCTCTTTGGGGCCATCCTGGAAGATCCTAGTTTGCGTCAGCCGGATTCGGGGGCTGCGCAACTGGGTGCCAGTGTGGAGCGGCTGTTCGTCACGGGTGCGGATGTGCATGCGATTCGGCCTCTCTTGCTACTTTTGAACAACGGACATGCGAAGTTGGCCGCTATCGATCAGGCGGACAAGTACCAGCTCACCACGGTCGAGCGGGCCTTGACGGCTGCTCTGACCGTTGCTAGCTCCATCGTCGAGCGCTCGCAGCAGAGCCAGGAGGCTCAGATAGGGACTTCTGCTTCCCCTGGACTGATGATGCTCTCGTTTTTTGAGAGTGGGAACGTTTCGGAACGATTGGGGCCGGGCACGGCTTTTGTTTATGAGAGCACGGCGAGTGCGGTGATGGAGTATGCTGTGTCGAATTTCTCTCCGGACCTATCCCTTGCTGCGCTTCATCTGCTCCAGAGCGTGGTTCGGGCGGCAGCAGCGACGACGACGCCGACTACCTCGACTCTGGATCTCAACCTGAACTTGATCGCCCACCTCGGCTCGACGAGCAACATGTCTGCCCTTCGAACGCGGATGTCTGAGATTTTGGAATATTCGCATGAGGTTCCTGTTCGGCGGGAGCTGTGGAGGCTTTTGGCGGTCATTGCGAGTTCCCAACCTGCGCTGGCTGCACTTTTGCTGGGGAGTGGGCGGGATCTGCTTGGTGGTGCGGGCAAGGACAGAGCTGGTGGTACGGAGGTGGGGGAAAATGCGAGTCCCCTTCTCACTTTGGCGGCGCGTGAGGTGGGTCGATGGAAGGATCTGATCGGATCGACGCCCCGACTTCTTGAGGCTGTTCTGCAACTCCTGTCTTCGATCTGGCTCCAACGGTCCAATCTTCAGAGCAGTATCGCGGTCATCAGTGAGAGCCAAGATCTTTGGAAAGCCGTGCGAGAGTTGGTCCTCTTCAAGACGGAGCAGCCTCCGGCGACAGCTTCGGAGATTATCGTTGGTGCGGGCGACAGCTGGGTCACCGACGCTCATGAGTCTGTAGCGCGGTACTGTTACCAAGTGACATGCAAGGCGGCTGCACTCGATCTTTTCGCCAGCGAGATTTTGTACCGGTGTGCCTCGAGCCCTTTAACTCCTGCCATCCGGGTCGCCCAGAGCAAAGTGGCCGTCTTCAAAGAGGCTGTCCAAATTGCGCAGAGTTCGGACTTAGTGGGCGCCCTTGCGGATGCATGTACCATTGCCTCCCAGCCCGAACGAGCTGGACGCTTACAGGCGATGTTCAAGAGCAGAGGTTTGGGTGTCTCGCTCGAAGGCTTTTGGCGTCCTCGGCCTGATGAGCCGTTCAATCAGCTGTATGGCGACTCGTTCAAGTACGATGGCTTGCTCCTGTCGGACAAGCTGGAGAGCGTGGCTGTGGAGCTCGGGACGCCGCCTGAGGATCTGCGAGCGTTACTTTTGGAGTTGGCTTGTGTCAATAATGATTTGAGCACGTCGACGGCTCAGCGAGTCTTGCTCTGGGGTTGGTCGCACTTCCTCGATGCGCTCACGCTGCACAAGACGAGGCTGCCGTGGCAGAGTACGCCGGCTGAACAGGAGCGGATGCTGTTGTCGGCTTTCGTTCGATGTGCGGAAGTGACGGTGGCGGATACGAGTGTGGAGGGGTACATGGTGGATGTGAATCGGAAGCGGATGAAACTGCTTCGGATCATCTTGAAGGCTGCGTGGGAGGGTGATGCTGATGTTGAGCAGGACGCGGTCCTGCGGGAGGATGCGCTCGCAAACACGGTCAAGGTCATCGAGCTGTGCCAGCGACTGTCTGAGCAAAGCTTTGCTGAGGTGGAGGCTAAAGATCGGTATACCTGGGAGGTCTGGGGCAGCTTGCATCAGGATATTCTTTCGCTCATTGGACTTTGTCCTGGCAAGATTGCGGCGGGTCTCAAGCTCAGCTCTAAGTTGGACTCGCCCAGCTCGAGGCAGGCAGGCATCGTACTGGCAAAAGCTAGCGAGGCGTTCCCCCGGCGTGTTCTCGTCGCTCTGAGTGGCGCTTTACGGTACGGCATCGATGCTATGCACAGACGGACGGAGATTGGCCATCTGATGGCGTGTCATAATGATACGGCTCTCATCGGTTCGGTCCTCTGTCCGCTCCTCGCTCTGCCAGGAGGAAGCCCAGCGTTGGCGCAAGACTTGTACGACACCGGCGTGATTGCCTTGGGCTTTGAGCTGATTCAGCGCTCACCGATTCTTTCGCCTTCGTTGCCGAACGGGTCTTACGACGTCAATGGGCAGGAGGAAGTCTGGTTGTTCGCCCAGCCTTTGCTTTCTTTGGTCCTTGCGCTATCTTGTCGGCCAGGTTTGCCAGAGGCTCTGGTCCACAGCGGAGTCATGTCGGCCTTGACGGCCAACACGCTGACTGAAGCACTCGAGGTCGGCGCTGCTCAGCCTTCACCTAGCGCGTTGGTTCCGCGGCCATTGTTCGACGCTTGGATCCTGATGCTGAGAGTGGTCATCAGCCTGATCGACAATCTGAACGGCGGCGAAGGGTGGTCAAGTCCTTCGGCACGGTTCGTAGAGGAAGAAGTCCTCGGTTTTGCCCGATTGTACCACCTCCAACTCCTCTCGGCTTTCGATCTGTCAACTTCTGCACTCGGTGAGGCTAGTGCGAACTTTGTTGTCGGGAGCAGGGCCAGTCAGCGCTCGGAGAAGATCTCCCCGGGTCAACTGGCTTCCATACGCGCTGCGGCGCAGTTTTATTACGGCTTGTGCAGGGCTGTCTCACCGGACAATGCGACTGGATCGATGAAGCGGAACCCGGCTATGGCGATCCTCATGTCGGCGCTGACGGAGAAGGCCTCGATCTTGTTGCAGCAGGCTGTGTACTTGCTACAACATCCTCTTCAGCTCGAAGCGCTACTGCAGCAGGAAGCGTCAGTGCGGCCGTCTGTTGAAGAGGCGACCAAGGTGCTTCGGGATGTGGCTGGGTGTATCGTTTCCGCCTTCTTCACAGTCACTGGGCCGGCGTCCTTGTTTATGAGCGACGCTGTTGGTCCTGCTCAAAGAGTGGTTAAACCTGTAAGTGGAGCGTAAATACTTATGATCGCGGCGGGTCAACACATTGCTCATGCTTATATCGCCTCTCTTTTTAGTCTCTGCGCACCCATCCGTCCGAGCCTGCCTCGCTAGGCACCCTCATGGATCTAAGCACACATCTGATCGACTCATTGCGGAAGACAGGCAAATCAACAGATGCCTCGCGTGGCTCATCAGCATCAGCCGTAATGCTTGCCGGTTTACTGGAACAGACGCTCACGCTGTGTGCGACTCAACTCGTCGTTATGCTCAAGGGAAACCCGGCCTCGATGTCGAATGGCGGTAGTGGTGGTGCAGCATCGCGCAATGGCGGAAGGGAAGAACACGCACACGATGTCGAGACGCTCAAGAAGGAGGCGGAGGCGGCGAAACGTGAAGTTGAAGCGGGTCTCGGTAGGGATCTAATCAGCGCGATCAAGGACGCGAAGGCGGCTGTGATAGGCTCGGTTTCAGGTTACGGTGGACGCTTCTTCGATACCTTGGCTGCTTTCACGGCTGTCCGGCTGGCGCCGTTCCAGGAGGAGGAGGACGTAGATGAGGACTAGGTGCGATGCGAAGGATGCAATAGAAGAACCTCAATCACATCGAGCGACGATCCCAGTCGGGCTATTCATACGCAGCTTTGTTTCTGGCAAACGACGAGAGAGGAACGCAAGGGAAAGACGAGTTGAGGTATACATGACACATTTAGATTCTTTTCATTCGTTCACCGTCTCTAGAAACACAAGAGGATACGTGGCGGATTCGTGGTGGGGGTTTGGGTAGCAAAACAAAGCTAGCAGACAAGTTCAGGGTCAGAAAAAGAGAAGGCGTAAAAGGCTGGTCAGGTGGGAGGTGAAAGAGGAAGGGTATTTCGTATGACTGGAAGTCGGGCCACAAGTCGCGTCTGGCTCTGATCGACAGAGTTCTTCGGAGTCGTTTGCGTATAAGGGTGATAATAAGTCGTTTCGGTAGTAAGGTATGTCGTCCTCCGCCTTTTGGAGTGTGCGTTGCAGGTTCAGTTCGCCCTAAATCCTCTTTTCCTTGCCAATTTCCGCTTCGCGGTCCGGGTCTAATGGCCTGCGTGCCACGCCCTCGCATCGCACTGTGCCCATGTCCCTGCCGGTCCTGGGACTCTTCAAAGCGCGGTGCGGCCTTGCGACTCGACTTGAAGCGTGCACATGAAGAGGGCAGCGACGACGAAGAGACCGGCGGCGATGTAGACTGGGAAGATCGTGCTGTTACCTACGGCGTAGATGGCGATGATGGGAGCCATGGAACCGGTGATTCGGTTCAAGGAAGATGCGATGCCGTCGCCTGTTCCGCGATGAGGAGCACTAGAGATCCGCCAAGGGAAAAGAAGAAGAACTGGTGAGTCCTTTACCAACATGAAGAAGTAGGGATTAAGACTGGTCACACGTACGGGAAACACTCGGGTGTGTAGCTGTACAAAACACCGTACATGATGTTCTGTGCACTCGCGTTGATGCAGTTGATCGCGAGCGAGCCAGTCTCGTTCTTGGCAACTTGGGTCAGACCGAAGAGCAGGAGACCTGTGGCGAGGGTACCGATTGCCATAGCGCCTCGCCGTCCAGAGCGCGGCAAATCAACCTGGAGAAAGGGACATCATGGAGAGCGTCAGCAAGACGCGTCCCGAAGAATGCAGGCAGAAGAAGAAGACTATCATGAGACTCACCATCCATGCTGCCAAGATTGAGCCGGGGATACCGCAGACGGAGATGATGGCGTAGTTTCGGTAGGTGGTGTATGTGCTGGAAGATTGACTGCTGAGCAAAAGAGGCAAGAACGCGTTGAAGAGCGGGTATGCGAGACCTGCGGGTTGAGCGGAAGAGAATGGATTTAGCTGGTGTGTATCCGATAAGCGGCCGAATCTAGAGGATCAGGGTGCACTCACCAATAATACCCCAGAGCAAGAACACAATCGACGTGTTCCACGCGAGTTTCCTGCCGGCAAACAAGGGGTAAACGTGGCTCATGTCGGGCTTGAAATGCGAAAGGCGCATCTGACCGAATCCCTTGACAATACTGATAGGCGCCAACACGATGTTCTTGATCGAATCAAGAGGACTCGAATGCGCAACGTGAGCAGCCGCAGCCTCCTCCTTCTCATCGGCCTCCGCTTCATCAACAGTCTCGCCCGAAAGACCGCGCAACATGGAAAGCGAGAGTTGCTTCGAGGTCAACTCTTTGCCGTTTCGGCGAGCGATTTCGCGCATGACTGCTACGGCCTCGGCGTCTCGCCCCTTGGCGACAAGGAATTTGGGCGATTCGGGGAGGGAGAAGACGGCGAAGCGGAAGATGAAGAGGACGAAGGTGAAGGCGCCGAGGGTGTAGAATGTGTAGCGCCACTAAATCGATGAAGAAGGAAGGAGAAGAGGACGAACAGCGGGTTTCGAGGGGTGGAGGATAGGTACAGTGTGGAGTCAGTTGCAATGATCTGCTCGATGGCGTCACTCGCTCTTGAACTTCTGAACTCACTCCAGGGTTTTCGGAGCGAAGGCAAGCTGGTGGGTTGGTGACGCCCGCGGGCGCGTCGGGGCAGCTGTAGTTGGCGATGAAGGCCCACGCGATCAGCGAAGCAATCAACTGGCCAATAGCCCAGAAGACACTGTAAGAGAGAATGACCAAGGGTATCAGATTTTGAACACGCGTCCATGTTTGTTGCTTTCTTTCTGTAGATTGGTACCCACCTGAGAAGAGTGAGCAGATGCTGGTTCTTTCCGGGGATGAATTCAAGGAAGAGCATGCCGTCGACAGGCAGATTTCCGCCGAGACCGATACCAAGGGCGGCAAGCAGACCGCAGAGACCGATGAAGTTGGGTGCCGCGCCGGCTGATTCGGGGAAAAGTAAAGGGGTGAGCTCCGCTCTGGATACACTTTTAATCGCAGTTGTTCTCACCTGCGATACCAAAGACACCTGCGAGGAAGAGAGTAACGTTGAAACTGAGGCGACGCCCGACGATATCTGCCATGACACCCCAGAGCGCTGCGCCGATGATCAACCTTCCAACAGGAAAGCAAGGGGACAGATCAGAGAAGAAGTCAGCGAAAATTCTGGCTAAGCTCAGGGTAGATGACGTGGGAAGAAGAGGCATTCGCACCCGATGTAAAGACTGGAAGACGTGAGTTAGAGGCACTGTCAGTGAGACTTCAGAACATTCTCGCTAAAACGGTGGCGATGAAGCGTACCTGAAGGTTGCCCACTGGACAGGATATCCTGTGAGCTCGCGCTTGATCTGGGGCAAAATGATCGCGACGCCCTGTAAGAAGATGTTGTCGACGGTCCACCCGAAACCAGAGAGGACGAAGAGCTGCCACTGGAATTTTCCCATTCCGATATAGTCGTTCATGACCTTGTTCAATACGAAGACCTTGCCTGTTCGTAAACAGGGCGGCATTGAATTGAACAGAAGAAACTTTCAGCTACACGGCGGGTCATATTTGGTCTTTTCTCTCTGGGGAAGACTCACGTTCGTAGGCTGTAGAGACAGCTGCGGCCTCGACGTGTGCGGCCAGGTCTGCTGCAATGTCTTCCTTTGGATCGACTTCTTTATTATAACCGGGAGAAGGAAACTCCTTGTGCGTTTCGACATCCTTGATGCCTTCGTCCTTCTTGGACAGCGTGCGGCGGAGGGAGTCGCTCATCTTGGATTCCGACGAAAAGGGCTAAGGGGCTTCTGGCCAGGGAGAGTAAGGACCGTCTGCGTATGTGGAAAGTCCTACAGCAGGGGGAAGACAAAGGTTTGGGAGGGGATTGAACAGTGAGCCAATCAACAGGAATCCAGCAAGAATGAACGCGCTGGGTAGAAGAGGTGGTGGACGTGAGGAAAACAGTCTTCGAGGCCGCTACCGCGTTCCTTTTAAGGATCCTGAGAAGTGGAAGACTCGTAAAAGCATCAAAACATCGACCCATAACTTTCTCATATCTCATACACTGGGACAGTGTGTGATAGTTCTGTGATGTCAAGACCAATTATAGCTCATTCACGGGCGGAGCAGTCTAAACCTGGGAACGGAAAAAAGGTCAGACAGGAGGCGGACGGCAAGAATCGAGCGCTGGGCGAGTCTTCGGGCGGGCGAAGTGATGATGCGAAGAAAGAAGGGAATCTTCAGTTTGAGTGGGCTTAGCTGAAAAGTAGCACTCACGCGACGGCTGCTAAACAGGAAAAAAAAAGATGCCGTGTCCCTTTTTTCCTCGTTAAGCAGTAGTATGTAGCATGGGCTAAGACTGAGTGATCCAGGGTCCCAACCAACCGCCTTCTGGGGTGTATGAAGCGCACCTGGACGCTGGAGGCTGGAGGTTGCTCAGCGCTCAGCAGCCCATACACCCAGCCAGCATGGATAACGATGCACGTATGACCGACAAGTGCATTCGCCTTGTGGCTCATTATTCAGCGCTCTTTGAAGGGCACAACGAGGGTGACCTAGTTTAGACGTTAGACGTCCAAGCGCCACGAAGCCCCCAAGTGGAGATGAGGCGTCGGACGGGAAGCAGCAGGGGAGCCGACCGCCATAATGGACGATTGAATATTGAACACCGGCGGCCCACAAGATGAGGTTGGTCCGTCCCTGTCTGCCATCGCCAAGGAGGTGGTCGGTCAAATCGTCGATGTGCCGATGGAAGCGAGATCTGCACGATGATGCACAAAAACAAGCCATTTTCCAAAATCATGGCTTGTTATCGGGCAATTACGACCATGACACGACCACGCGTCCCCAGACCCATCGCTCACCCTAACCCGCTAGACCCCAGCATCCGGAAGGCACTGGATATCGCCCTGTCCACGACCGCGCGACGATATTTCACGATGCCAAGTAATATGATTCGAGTGCGGTACGTTCTGTCGCTGTGTTGCCAAAATGGGTCGCCACTATGGATGCGTGTCCTGGTCGAGGATCGAAATGCTGAACCCTGCTTCGTTCTCTCCACAGTCATCCCGGCGGTGCAGCAACCGTAAACATCGAACCGGGGACCACCTTCTCCGAGCTTCAGGCCTTGATCCTGTCCGCCTCAGGAATCGAGCCGGCTCATCAGGACAGTGAGTGTCCGGACAGATCCGTCAATCTGTATTCGCATATACGCTGATATTCCTTACCCTTTTCCCAGTCAAAATCGGATATCCGCCTCAATCTGTCGACATAAATGCTGTATCTTCGAATGCACCCATCGCCGATCCCCCCTTGTCACTCAAAGGCGGAGCGCAGATCATCGTGGCCAAGGTCGACGGTGCTCGCCCTGCAAGTGTCTCTGTGCCTCGCGTTCAACAACCTCCCTCGATAGCTCCACCGTCGCAAGCTACAAGTTCAGCCCAAACCAGCACGAAGACGCCAGCAACAGTATCGACAGTATCTCAGTCCTCAGCTCCAACCCGAGATCCTGTGCCCTCACAATCGACACCGGCCGCTCCTGCATCAGACCCGCAACCACGCCTCAAACGAAAACAGACTCAGATCACGGATGGGGAAGTGTACGCCCAAGTCGACGGCGGATTTGGATTCCTAGTGCTTCGAGTCACCGAGGTGAGAACTTGTAGCGCTTGGCTAAGAGATCACTTCACTCCACTCACAAAATATGGTTGGGATTGACCCACACCACAGGACGACAATAGTTGCCTCTTCCACTCGTTTAGTTTTGCGCAGAAGCAGGTTATGGGCGAGGAACCTGCGTTTGAGCTGAGGCAGAGTGAGTGGCTCCCGCTCCTTTTGGACATCATATACTTCCATTCAGATATTATGGAAGTAAACATTCGACTAATTGCTTATTCATCCATTCTTGACAACAGAGGTCGCTCAAGCGATTACACAGCACGACGAGTACAGCGACGTGATCCTCGGGTCAGTAGTTCTCTGCAGCCTCAGTCGATACCCATGAGCTAGCCGGCTTACTATCATCTTACTTCCATTCTAAAATTAAACAGTTATCCTCGCGACGAGTACATTCATCGCATCCTCTCCCCGCAAACATGGGGTGGCGCCATTGAGCTTTCAATACTTTCCAAGGTTTTCTCTGTTCAGATCAACGCTATCGACGTACGGACTGGGGTAGTGCATCGTTTCGGAGAAGGAGATGGGTTCGCGCATTGTTGCTATCTGGTATATTCTGGCATGTGAGTGTGTCTCTGTGTCGTGTTTTGAAGTTCAAGAACATCTCGCTGACTCAAGTCTCGCTCTCGGTCGCCGCCCTCAACCGACATACACAGCCACTACGACGTCCTCGCACTCCTTCCGATCCCGGATGCTCCACCAGAGTACAGCACAACACTGTTCGAAGTAGACACGCCGCCTATCGAAGAAGCAGCACAAAAGCTGGTGACTGAGCTACGAGACCGTAAATAGTGAGTCGTGAACTTCACTCGGCCTCTTGTGATGATGGCGATACTGAAACCTTCGAAAACCAACGAAACAGCTTCACGGATACCGCCTCGTTTGCTCTACGGTGCGGAGAATGTGGCAAGAAGCTTGCGGGCGAGAAAGCGGCCTCACAGCATGCTAAAGAGACTGGTCACACCGTGAGTATTCGCCATTACTTCCTTTGAGCAGGAGATACATGCGACTGTCACGCGGTCAGGGCCGTCAGAACGTTCTGAGATCTGATCGACTCTTGTCTCTTCACCACAGGACTTCGGAGAACTGGACGACTAAGCGTCGTTCATCCTTTGCTCTTCTTTGTCATCCACTTCGCAGATGCTATGCCGCCATGCCGAGGATCCGTGTATGAGTTCGATACTGCCAAGAACCAGCCGGGACTGAACTTCTGCCTCAAGCGTAATAGGAATCGAATCTTTTCTGTATGGAGGGGGAGGTGAATGGATCAGCAATCATGAGGCATGAGAGCGTACAAGCAGGGCACGGTCAGCATCTGCCGAACCTATTCCATAAGCTCAAGGTTGCCGGATGCAAATGGAACGCTACTGCGCTGAACGTTGTCGAAGGGCTAGGCGGGTGTGACTGTGGAGACGCGCTGGGGCACAGCGAACTAGGATTGCACAACAATCTGCCCCTGCAACGGCGTCTCTTTCATACGAACGCACGAAATGCTACGACGCACTGAAATCTGCCTTACTCAAGAGCTCCGTGTGCCTCCCATTGTTCGTGAGAACAAAGGGAATACGGCGTAAAGTGTAAACGCCGAAATGGGAAACCGTGGGACAAAGGAATTGACCAGCATGAGAAAGGGAAAGGCTAAAGGGAAGGTTCCGCACTTCCCTCTCACTTCACGCTTCACGCTTCACTACATCTTCACTCACGTCTCACAGCCGCGCACCCAAATGAAATTACAGGTGAGTTGCGGCAAGTTTAGTGGCGTCCTGAACAAAGGAAAGAATGCAGACGGGAGTCGAAGTGCGTCGTTGACCCTTTCCTATCCTGATAGCGATGCACTTGGGCTGAAACTCTGTGAAGGTGAAAAGGCAGGCTTCTTCTTCTTCTCTGCAGCTCTGACAGAACGTTTCCTCGTCCTCCCGCTGTTCTTCTGCCTCTAGCTGACGTTTCCCTTGACCTGCCAACTTTCTTTCTGATTGCTTCCAATCCTTGCTATTTTCTTCTTGTTCTAGACACCTCGCTCTAGCAGCTTCGCAGCAGGACTGTGCGGCATTCTCCCTTTCTTGAAATCTCTTCCCTTCCTTTAGTACGAGCAGCGCTCCCGAGTCAGCCGAATCGGCTTTGTCCCCCTGGCACTTCTGCGCTGTGCTTTGCCCCCCTCCGATCCGCCATAAGAAGAGGCCCTCCCCGAATCGATTTCCCCCTATTCTCCTTATCTTCTCTTCCTTCAGTCTTCACACTACTACATCCCTTTCTTCACTTCTAATCCCTCTTTCCTTTTCCTTCTTTTCCCTCCTCCTCGTCATGATGGGCCTGTCTTCCATCCTCACCTCGACGTTTTGTCACCTCCTCGGCTTACTGGCCATCTTGAGCTCCACTACTGCAGCACCTCACTTGGCCGGTCGCAGCATCGCTTCCTCCTCTTACGTCATCCGGACCAGTCTTGGTCCCGCTAAGGGTGTCGGATGCGGCTCTGGAGCTGCTCGGTTCACACTCCCGTACGCTCAGCCACCTGTCGGCAACTTGCGTTTCGCCAATCCTCAAGCTCCGGCTCCATTCAAGAATGGGACCACGTACGATGCCACCGCCACTCCGCCCAGTTGCTACGGCTCTAACGGCGCTCGCGGAGGAAACGCACCAAGCGAGGACTGTCTGTATGCCACTGTGTATACGCCGGCTAGTGCGAGCTCGACGTCCAAGCTTGGCGTCCTCGTTTGGATCCCGGGTGGATCGTTCATCGGAGGTAGCGCTACTGGAGCTGGTCTCGATGCCAGCAACCTCGCCGTGAAGCAGAACATGGTTGTGGTTGTTCTTCAGCACCGTCTTGGTGAGTGGTGGGCAAATACGTGCGTTCAAACGTATGAGTTCACACTGAAATGAATGGCCGATATCCTCATACAGGTCTCTTCGGGTTCTTCCAGAACGCTGCCACTTTGGATGAGACCAACGGAGGCGCCCCCAATGCTACCAAGGTCGCAGGCAATCAAGCCGTCCGTGATGTTGTCGCCGCTCTTACCTTCGTCAAGAATAACGCTGCTGCCTTCGGAGGCAACCCGTCCGCTATCACCATCGCTGGCCAGTCCAGCGGCGCACACATGGTCCGAGTCTTGCTCACCACGCCCGCTGCTTCCAGCCTGTTCGCCCGTGCCGCTCTGTATTCTGACCCGCAGAACTACGGCCTCTCAAACGCGAGCCAAGCTGCCGAGCTCACCAATTATGGTCTGGGAGACCTGGGCTGCACCACCCTCGCTTGCGCCCGGTCCAAGTCGGCCGACGACATTATCGGTGCTACGTACGATGCCTTCTCCAGCCTTCCTCCCGTTGACCCGACCATGCCCACTGGTGAACCCTTCCGCCCTTCGTTGGTAAATACATTCCTCGGTCTCTCGAGCGTGGCTTGGTCCTCAAGACGGTCACCCTCAACAACAAGGCGGTCCTCTTCTCCACGGTCAAGAACGAGGCTGGGACTCAGGCTGGTACCATCTTCGAGCCGACTGCAGCGGGAGCTGCTACATTGACCATCCGGGCGAATGGCTTCCCTGTCGATTTTACTACGGCGGCCAGCCTGATCTTCAACGCGGGCCGCGGGGTCGAAGCTGCTCAGTCGCCGGTGTACGCTTTCAACGCTACGGGCTCCGCCGCTGATTCGCTCCGCGCCCAGGTCGAGCTTCTTGGTACAGATGGTCTCTGGCGCTGCGCTGTGCAGACGAATGCTATCAAGTGAGTCTAATCTCCTACTGATACTTTGGCATTAAACGATCTTTGTCTGATCTTCGCTCCTTGTTCTCCTACAGCGCGCAAAAGTCCGGTGCAAAGGTCTACCTGGCCCAAACAAACGTCGGCTCCACGTACCCTTCCAACGCTGACGTCGATTACTGCCAGAAATCAGGCGTTGTCTGCCACGAGGACGACATCTTCCTCATCTTCGGCACCATTCCGTCCTCCGCCTCTGCCGCCGTCAAGGCTGTCTCGGCTGAGTGGCAAGCCCGACTGGGCGCCTTCGTCAAGACCGGTTCGCCTAACACGAACAGTTTTGGCGGTTGGAACGCTGTTGGTGGGGCCAGCGCTCTGAATTTGCTTGTGTTTGGTGCGGACACGAACACGGGCAAGAGCCAGATCCAGCAGCAACAGCGCAAAGGTGTTTGTGGACCTTCTGGAATTTGGGGATCGACTGTACAGTTCGACTGGCAGCTTTACCACGCTTAGAACGACTTCTTCCAGGGCACGAGGCGCTGCGTTTGGAGGTGATGTTTTCGAAATTCCTCGCTGCAGAAAACCAATCACATCGCAACGACATTCCCATATCTGTGGCTGCCTCCTGCCTGGCGCAGGCAGACAGGTGTGATCGCTCGCTTCTAATTCCTGACGCTCTTCTTCCATTGTCCTACCCAGAATAGACCCGGTTAAGGAGGTGCCAGGCAGCATGCAGCAATGAAAAAAGGCAACAGGCAACAGGCAGCAGGCAGCAGGCAGCAGGCAGCAGGCAGCAGGCAGCAAGGAAAATGCAAGGGGTCACCGCTGGCCCCTCATCCACAATCCAGAAGAGCACGCCCAATTGGGATCGCCAGCAGGCAGGCACACTGCATTCCGCTGCCATACTCCCAGCGCTTCGATCAAAGGTTGTGGGTTCAGGGTGAGACGACAGCAAGGCTCGATCGCAGCGGCAAGATCGACCTTCCCTCTCTGCTGCGCTTCTAACGGCGCTGGTGGGCCTCGATACTTCTTGCCCTCGACGAAGCAAGATTTTGAAGCGGGTCGAAGCTACATAACAAGGCCCCAAATCCACCTTCCCAATTTCCTTCCTCACCCAAGCAGCTCATTGCTTCCACCCACACCCACACCCAGACACTACTTCACCACCTCCAACCCACACACACACACCTCCATCTCACATCCTACACACACCCTCACACATGCACTACATCTCACGACCTACGCCCTACACGCATACACTTGCACACACAAGGCCACCATTCACCTGCATTCAAGTTGCACCTGCACTACCTCTTCGAGCACCACCACCAATCGTACACATCCAACGTACCTCAAGCTGCTCCCGTCAAGGTCACATCACACCGCCTCAAGCCTCCACACACATGCACACTCAAGTCGCACACTCAGCCACACACAAGCATGGCTTCACAGAAGCTGCTCCCGTCAAGGTCCTCGTCGCCGGCCTCAAGCCTCGTTGAACCCACACATGCACACGCATCACACACACAAGCATGGCTTCACGGCGTCGGCCTTCGACTACCTCAACTCGCTCTTGGTTCGGCCCGGTCAAGCACTCTGAACAGGTGAGCATATGCCCTTTCACTCTCTTCTCCCTTTTCTCAGCCGGACAGCACTGACTGACATTGATTCTCCTCCTGTCCCTCCCTTCCTTCCTTAGCTCGAGACCTGTGTGGATGAAGGTCATCAATTCAGCTGGATCAAGACAAGACCCAAGAGCAACCCCGTGATTGTCGGACAAGACGCCCATCAACATTATGGAGTCGACCTTCGACATCACTCGGAAGTCCAACCCACACCCGGGGACACCTCGAGCATGCATGGACGCCGCGCCGAAACGTAATATGTTCGAGCGCAATATGGGTCACATCACTCGGGAAGTCCAACCCAAACCCGGCGACTCCTGGACACCTCGAGCAAGGACCCACGCTGAACCGTAATATGTTCTAGCGCTCGCTGGGTAGCCGACCTCGACGGCGTTCAGGACGACACCGGCGATGGCAGCCTACACCGCGGAGCAAATAAGCGATTACGTCCCTCCTGATTGAGACCTCTGATACACGTCTCCTGGTAGTATGGGAACGTACATTCGATGATGCTCCGCGGCAATGGGCACGGGCATGGGCATGGACAGCTTACACCGCGGAGCAAAGAAGCGATTGCGTCCTCCCTGATTGAGACCTCTGATACACGTCTCCTGGTAGTATGGGAACGCACATAGTCGATGATGCTCTGTAGGGTAAGCTGTTCTGGCCTCTCCGTCTCAACCTCAAGAACAGGTCCAACAAAGGTGAGTCCCTTCCTTTCCCCCTCTCGTCTCTCTTCCTGTCGAGACTGACCATTCCCACCCTCTCTCTCTCTTTCCCTTGCTTTCTTCACCTACCCAATCGGAACCCGCAGATGGCTAGAGGGGTCGACAGTCGTGAGTCGATGGCCAGCGGACAGTACTTACATACTTCTTAGAGCGCAGTGGCTGGGGGGCTTCTCCTGCGCTCTACTCATACACATACCTTCTCCACCTAAACCCACTTCAGCTGGTTCGGGGGTTTCGTATAGGGAGGACAGTCTCAATTGTACGAAGCCACCGGCCAAGCCCCCAAGTGGGTTTGGTGGGGTTCTTTCTGTATCTATTACATTCTTTAGCTCAGCAATAACATCGTCTTGGCTTCCTTGGGTCTGGGACCTACTTCATTGCCATGTATGTATCTCATCTTTCTCTTCTTGGAATCGATATCACCCACCGCATTCTGTTTCATATCATTCATTCCCTCGCTCCCTCGACCTTGTTCACGTTACATCTCCTTCTGAGCTCTGTCCGTCTCCTGATCAGTCGTTGAAACCATCGTCTGGACCTCCCGCTGTTGACGGAATCATAAGAGTTCGATTCAAGGTGCTGTTGGAAACGACCTTCAAAGTGGACCTTGGATGTCACAGTACTGGAGAATTGATGAAGCGTACGTCAGTATCGCGTATCCGGAATCCTGTGCAATGAAAGCAAACTTACCACCGGGATGTGATCGGAAGGCCCTGTTTGGAGGGGAGGAGGGAAGCAGAGCGAAACATTTCAGTAAATCTCCCACTGCCTTCCGGCCGTGGTCGTGTACGTTGACTCACCATACATCTCGTGCCGGATCTCACACGCCTTGACTCGCTTACGGAAGCGCTCCGACACCTGGGATATGCCAGATTTTGGAGTTCATCAGCCCGGTGCATCGCAGCGAGAGTCGGGGTAGTCACTCACAATGAAGCTGTCGAGGCGCCACCCAATACCCTTGCTCCGGCACTGTCCTCGCCATCCGAAGAAAGAATAATGCCCGACAGCATCAGGATGCAGCTCCCGCCAGATATCGAGGAACGGTTTCGACGTGGGCGTCGCAGTACCTGCGAGTAGCGCTGCATGATTGGTACATTCAATCTGGGACAAGGGGGAGCAAGAACAGAGCCGTGATGAGGAACAAGGATAGCTGAGGGGTCGGAGCATCAGGGATCCCATCAACTCACATGCGTGAAGCCGGGCGACTTGTTCCACTTCTTGTTGGCCAAGGCAAGATCTCTTTCCGATGGAGCTACGTTGAAGTCGCCGCACCACACAACAGGCTTCTTGGCATCGAGTGTAGCCATGTGAGCTGCCATGAGACGCTGCCAGTGTTGCTTTGCAGGCATACTCTTTCATCGATGTGCGAATGAGAGTTTGTGTGAGCATGTTTTTCGAAAGAGATGTAATCAAGCCTTGAGATCTGAGAAAGCGTACCTTGAGACCTTCACCAGCGTTGACTGCATAGGTACCGATCAAGTATAGCGTCTCGAACTCTGCCGTGACTGTGGAAATTCCGACAAGTCGGATACGATCATCAGCGAACCGCATGTAGTGTTCAAGAACTTTCAGCATGTAACCTACTTATTCGACCCTTGGTGTCCAACTCCGGTTCTTCTTGGATTGCCTCTTCCCCATCAGCAGCCTTGCCCGTCTCTGCGGGAAACCCGACGGTGATCTTGATCGGCTTGACTTTGCTCAGGATGGCGGTTCCGGCGTAGCCTTTCTTTGTACCTATGCCCCAATACTGATGCTTGTATATGGCAGTAAGACCGGGATGCATCGGTGTTTCGTTGACCTGAATGAGGATACAGAAGTAAGCATCGCATTACCCTGAGCTATACAGGTAAGAAGTGAGGAACGTACCTTGGTCTCCGTGAGGACTATTATGTCTGCATCCTCCGCCTGAAGGTAGCGCATCATGCCCTTGTCCACCGCGCTCTTCAAGCTGGTTATGTTCCAGGCCGCAATGCGAATCTGACCCTCCGGACGTGGACTGAGCTTGATCTCGACGGGCAGTCCGATGTTCTTCGGCAAGCTCTCGTCGGCAGTGGAATCCTCGTTGACTGGCTTGAAAGGACTGTCATCCGGTCCACCCGCAGTGTCTTTCCGAGCACGACTTTTCTTCTGCTTCTTGGGAGGTTTGGGACCTGTGGCAGCATCGTCTTCGCTCAAGTCGGTGAGTGCCGAGTCGTTGTCGTCCTCCGTTTCCTCAGCTTTGGCTTTGGCTTTGCCCTTGGGTGTGCTCGGCTTGGCCTTCCCTTCGTCGTCCTCGTCCTTTTTCACAGCTTTGCCCTTGCCCTTGCCAATTTTGGTCTTGGTGTCCTTGGCCACCGTCGTTCCTTCGTCGTCCTCGTCTTTTGCTTTGCGCTTCGTGGCGGTAGAGCTTGAGCGAGGCTTTGGAGAAGCGGTGGCGGCCGCGATGATCGCGTCAGACTCGACCGCAGCTTTCGCAGCCTGAGCGGCAACTACGCGGGAAGAACTTCGTGGAGGCATCGAGAGCAGATGAGAAAGATATCTGAATGGAAGACGGGGTGAAGCTGGCGGAAGAAAGTGAGCAGAGCTTCTGGCAACACCAAAGGGCAGAAGAGGCGAAGCAGAGCGGAAAAGCAGAAGCGTAGAGCGCGTCAGAGCCTTCAGCATCAATCAGTCACTCCTCTGTGCGATGGTATGGAAGTCGTGTCCGCGCTGAGCTCACCATTTCCACCAGACGCGTCAAAACACGTGGAGGACGAGCTGACGCGACGCGACGCGTTCAGGAGGGATCGAAAATCGGACGCGTCTGGCAGGAAGAGCAACACAACCAACACCACCACAGCGGGTCCACAACCTCAAGAACAGCGCAACATAGAACACCTCGCAGGCTCGCGCACGTATCGCCATCAAGTCCGTGACACAGAATGGCCACAGAGACAGCGACAATGACCGCGACAGAGCTCGACGTGCCAGCACCTCGGATGGAGCTGACGTCGAACGGTATCTTTGATTTCGGAGACGAGGAGGAGGACGAGCTCGTGGACGAGCTACAGTCTGATGACGAACGCGTCCCTGAAGCCGAGCAGCCTGACCAAACAAATGGACTCGCAGCCGCGAGCAAAGCCGCGTCTCACAGTGCAGACCCGGACTTCGACGACGATGAGCTCGATGCTCTAGCGGAAGCACACGTCCTGCGACCCATCGACAACACCGCCTCCAGCAATGCTACACAAAGCAACGCGCACAGCCCAGCAAAAGCAGCGCTCAACGCATTCGGCTCGGCGCGTGGGAAGAGTCCCGTCGTCGACCCTGACGAGGAGGAAATCGACCTCGACGCGGAAATTGCAGCTTACGAGGCCGAGCGAGCTCAGGAACAGGCGGAAAGGGAAGCAGTACCGAGAAGCGCGTCAAATGGGACAGAGAAAGCCGCAACAGCTCCGCAACGCCGTTCTGCGCCAGCTGCGGCGAGTGTATCGCGACCCAAGGCCGCTCTCCCTGTCCTCAAGTCACGTCCTCCACCCGTCAGCCATTCAGAATCTTCCATCTCCGCCCTCACTGTCATGGCGAGCTCCATTCGAATGAAGCTGAAGGCCAAGCAGAACCGCCCAGAACAAGCTGCGACAGTCGTCCGACCTTTCAACAACCAGTCGGCCGGCTCAGAACTGTGGGTCGACAAGCATCGACCTCAGCATTTCACCGAGCTCCTCGGCGATGACCGTCTTCACCGCGAAGCGATGAGCTGGTTGAAGCAATGGGACCAGTGCGTCTTCAAGCGCAAACCGAAGAAGAGGGTTCGGACCGACCCTCAAGCTGGTGGACTCAGTGGAGGAATTGGTGCTGCCGATGGGGGCAAGGCGCCTTGGGAAGATCCATGGGGACGACCGCAGGAGCGGGTTTTGCTGATCTCAGGTCCTCCTGGATTGGGAAAGACTACGCTCGCGAACATAATCGCGACCCAGGCTGGGTACGGCGTCTTCGAGCTCAACGCCAGTGACGCACGGAACGCAGGCGCTGTGGAAAATATCGTCAAGATGGCCTTGCAAAGTGCAAGTCTCAAGAACCCTAAACGTCCTACTTTGGTATTGGTCGACGAAATTGATGGAGCCACAGGAGGCGCTATGGCCTCGGGTAGCGGGGCAGGAGCGGGAGGGGGCGGCGAGGGCGGTGGTGAAGGTGGATTTGTTCGAGCGCTGATCAAGCTGATCGAAGGCGGACGAGGGTCGAAAGGCAAAGGGAAGGACAAGATCGTTAGCAAGCCGCTGCTTCGGCCTATCATTTGCGTGTGCAACGATGCGTGAGTTGAACACAACACGCTAGCTATCACAGTACGTTCGAGCTGACACAAATCCACTTCTTCTTGGGCAGCTTTGCACCAGCGCTGAGAGGTCTTAGGCCCATGGCAAAGCTTCTCCGGTACAATCGTCCTCCTACGCAGACATTGGTCAAGCGACTTAAAGAAGTCTGTGAACTGGAGGATATGCGCGCAGACACGCGCTGTCTTTCCACGCTGGTCGATATGGCTCAGGGAGATGTACGTGCGTGCATCAATGCTCTTCAATTCCTCAAGACTCGATCATCGAAGATTACTGAAGCGGACATCAACGGGGCTGCCTCGGCGTTGGGCTTGAAGGATGGCGGTGCCAGCATGCATCGCGTGTGGAATCTCCTCTTCCATGCACCTTCGTCTCGCGAACGGGCACGCAGTCTCGAGCCCAGGGACGCACGGCGCACTAGTGACAAGATTGTCCGAGAAGCGACTCTCTGCGGAGACTTTGACAAGGTTGCACTTGGCTGTTTTGAACACTATCCCAAGCTTGCCCTCGTCGACGACGGCTGGGCTCGCTTCAAGGAGGCGCACGAGTGGCTCTACTTCGCAGGCTGTATTCAGGACAGTGTGTGGAAGACGGGTACTGGAACGTTCGACCTGCTCGGGTTCTTACCGTGGACGTTCGTGCCATGGCATAATCTGTTCGCCAACACTAAGAACACGATGCCAGAATACCCTCGGGTGGACTACGAGGTGAGTGGGCTCTGGCGTTTCATGGATCCACATTTGTTCGCGAGCTGACCATCGCGACATGACATCTCCCTGTGCAGCACTTCGTCAAGCGGACCGCATTCTCGGAAATCACGACGGCGCTGCATACGAGTCTGCCTCCGAGCTTGCGAACACTGTTCCACGTCCCGGGAGTGGTGACTGAGCTGGGTCCCAGCTTGATGAGGATGTTGAACCCGGACTTGAGACCAGTGAGTCCCTTGTTGCACGATTCTGATCCGATGGTTCCGGACCTCTGAAAATCTTCTGTACCTTCAGGTCAACAACCAGCTCGTCCGAACGGAGGAGCGTCGCACGCTGACCTCGCTGGTGAACATTATGCTTCACTTGAATCTCCGCTTCGTGCACGACCGAATGGAGGACGGGTCGCTGTCTATGCGGCTGGAACCTCCGCTTGACGCCTTCGTGCAGTACGACGGACGTCGGTCGAAAGACGTTGCTGCGAGTCGATTTGCGGTCCGGCAGATCGTTGTCAGGGAGATGGAGGCGGAGGTCAAGCGTCGAAGGGCTGGACTCATGTCCGAGGGCGGACCGAGAGATGGACGATCGGCGGGCGCACAGAAAGTGTTGGCTCAGTATCTGCCAGCCGACCAAGTAGGATCTGCGTCGGGCTCAAGACAGGGAGGTGGGGTGTCGTTGAAGAGCAAGGTGGCGGCTGACAAGGCGGCGGTGGATTTCTTCGGGCGGGCGATAGCCCATACAACGGCGAAGGAGAGCAAGGGGAAGGGCACAGGAAAGGGCAAGGAACTCATCATGCCCGCATCTACAACCTCGTTGGCACGGACTTCGATGCTCCCCTTCGACGACAGCGACTTGGGCGACTCCGCCACGGCTTCAGCGAAACGCGCAAGGGACGATTCTTCGGAGGAGCCACCTGCAAAGAAGCTCAAGGTCTTCTTCCGCTTCCACGAGGGATTCTCCAACGCCGTCCGGAAGAAGATCACGCTCTCGCAGCTACTGTAGAACTACTTCTTGAGTCCTTTCCAATCCCATCGACCTTGATTCTTGCCTTTCCAAGGTGGTGCGCATAAGTCCGAGATATCTCCGGGCATGGGTCAGCAACTTCTCAGCCTCAGTAAAAAATGCACTGGGTTAAAACTGGATAATTCTTGCGAAATGGATTGTTGCTGGATTGCTTCGGAAGTGCTTCAGGATAGTTTGCCGGGGTTAATTGTCGATGAACCGATTCTGGACCTTTCCGAACCTTTACTGGTTAACGTATCCAGATACCATCATCACCTTCATCGCCTCACCGTCGCCATTCTGGGGTTGCTCGGCTTGTAGGAAGACGATGGCGTTCTCATTCTACATGAGTGATCGCTTCTTCTCCTGGAAGCGCTGAAAGATGGACAGCGCGGGTAAGTCATCTCTACGCCTTTTGCCATCACCCTTGTGCTGTGTGCAGTATTGACTCTGGTGGATTCCCTTTGCGTCGCTCTTGCTTTACAGTATACCGGTCATGTCTCGACCTATATTCCGCATGAGCCTGGATCAACGGGATGCGATCGAGAAGGAGGTTGCCGGGTTCTTTCGTCGGCGTCCTGGAGGTTATGGAGGAGGTACTCAAGCTGGGGTTGTCGGACTCTGCATGCAGGCTATGGATCGGCGAGGCCAAGCGGAACTCGACCGCAAAGTTGCTCAAGAGGCTCTCGTCGCCATGGAGGAGGAACGCGACGAATGGAGGGCTTCTTACGACGAGGTAGCAGAGTATCTTGAGGAATACGTCCAATCTGACGGCAAACCTGGTCCTACATTGGCTGCCCATCTGTCCGAGATCGACGACCTCAAGACCGAGAATCGACTTCTCACCAGTCAGATCAAGGCGAAGGAGTCTCGAGTGCGATGGCTGGAGGGGGAGCTGGAACGGGTTAACCAGCAGAAGATTGCGACGGCTGCCAAGAGCTCGGGATTAGCGTCGATCTCAGCCGCGGATCTGACGCGCATGAAGGAGAAGGTCGCGAGCATGGAGGAGAAGGTTACGCGTTTAGAGGACCAGCTGGATCGCGAGAACAAGGCTCGACGGGATGCTGAGCGGGCCAAGGTTGTCTTCGATATTGAGCGATCGACAATGCAAGGCATTATCGATGAGCTACAAGAGCGTCCGGTTATCAACTACCACCCACCTGTGCATCTCGACCTATCCGACCCTGAAGTCATGCGCAAAGAGCTCGACCGTCTCTCCCACAACGATAGCGTCAGTCGTTACGCCGCGGAGTTTTACGAGCGGCGACATGATCTTACTGAGGAGCGTCTCAAGGATCTTAAGGACGAGGTTCACGGTTACCGCCTTTGTCATCGGATCGAGCTTCGGAAGAAGGAGGAGGAGATCACAGCTTTGCGGCGGCGACTCGAGGGCAGCAAAGATGATGACGACCGGTGCCGATGGACTAAGTACGAGCGAGAAGGATTCCTGGGATTACCTTTAAAGGAGCCTTCTGGCGTTCAGGAGCGGCATAGCTGTCCTCCCGTTGTTGTCTTGACGCGGTCGGTTGATATCGAGTCGGTCTATTTCAAGATCCTCGATCCTCTCCCCGGACAAGTGAGTGCGCCTAGACGGGATAGCTGTCCTTATCCATTACTAAAGGTACTGAAATACTTGTGTTGGATCACATACAGGACTTGGACGTTGAGCGAATGTTGGACGCATGTGTCCGATGGTGATTGCATTCCTAGGGTTCCCGTCTTCTTCCTGTATGCTCCTCTCGTCTGCCCTGACGGTCGATGCTCTTATCCAGATTCCAGAAATCCTGAATCGATCTTACCATCTCCGTATCGAGTTGTCAAAAGCTGTTGTGTGACGGTTACTGTGGCCAGTGGTGATGTTGTGGTTGACGTATATGTACTCTGCTCGGAACGTTTCGCGGGGCTTACACTTACGCGCATTCAAGGTCTGCGGCGCGTCGACACGTACATCTGTCTACCTTCATCATCGCAAACTTTTCGTCGTCTATCGGTATCTCGCCTCTGCATCCTCGAACCCCTTTCTCCCGGACTGTTCCCAGGCGCCTCTCTCTCTTCGTCATCAGTACTACTCCCACTCTATCTTTCGTACGGCGGTGACGCGTCATCGCGACATCACCGTGAAACGGCCCCTTCTCGACCTTGGCTTGTCGACGCGTTCACTGGTAACTGGTTCACGTAGGGCGGACGGACACGATTGGCCACGGAGCATGCCGGCTGTTCGACAGGGGGTTGACGAAGGTGGACCCGTTCTGTGCGTGTGTACGAAATGTCGTCCGGTTAGGGGAGGGGTGGGAATAATGCGGGTCAAGGCGACTCGGGCTAATCACATGAGCGCAGATCGAAAGCGATTTGACGCCAAGCAGTACCACACCCCGGATGAGCGCAACTTTCTCAGTGATGCTCTACGAGACAACTTGTATCAGATCATGGCAGAAGAGTCGGCTTCCAACGCGGTGCGATCTCCACAAGGTGTGTGTATGCCTTCTTCTGCTTGGTGGTATGCTTTTATAACTTACATTTGTTCGATCCGTGTTAACAGCGACAGCCGGACCATCCACCTCGCAGGGCGCTTCCCAGGGCGTTCGGTCTGCGCCTGGACAAGTGGGGGAGGGTACGGGCGGGGTCTCTGCTGGAGCCTTGGAGAATCCTGATGGCGGTATGCCTGACGGAGTAGGATCCGCTGAAGGTGATGACCAGGATCAAGACGCTGGAGGGTCAGACCCTGATGCTGGATTGCCGGACGAAGACGTCGAACCGCCATCTCTGCGCGAGCGTTTCGACTTCTTTCGGCGAGAATCGCTCTACGGTCGGCGTGGCGAGGACGGAGAATCCGATTCCGATTCCGACGATGCTTCTCAGGAGAATGCAGGCGAGCTCAATCGACGTGATGGGAATGGGCAGCATATCGGCCATGCTAAGTTGCAACAGCTTCTGGACGCCGATTTTCCAATCAGATATCGAAACAACGATCGCCCGACTGAAGATCCGGTGCAGACCTTCTTGACGGATTCCGAGATCGACACTTTGGAGCATTATCATTGCTGGATGCTTACATCTGGGACGACCGAGGCATTCGAATTACACGCTATGTCTCATCGGCGAAAAGGAACAGACATTCCGTCTCTTCACGTCACGCAGAAGCTGACCGCGATTCAGACTGATGGGCTCGACTTCGAGGTGTACGACATGTGTCCCGGATCCTGTGTGGCTTTCCTGGGTCAACACGCGGAGCTGGACAGGTGCCCGGAGTGTAATCGGAGACGGTACGACGCGTCAGGCACCCGGAGTGTCAAGAAGTTCCGGTACATTCCTTTCCTGCCTCGCATCCAGGCCATGTATGGACACCCCGATATTGCCCAGCAGCTTCGGTATCGGTCGGGGCGCGTCAAAGGGGCCGACAAGCGAACAAGTGGTGACGAACCGACGTATCGATTCGGCGACCTTCACGACGGGTGTGAACCTGTGGGCCAGGCGAGGCACTGTCAGGACGACCGCGACTGCATTGTTGCGATTACTACGGACGGGTCTCAACTCATCCCCAATCGTAAAGCATCTACGGGTTGGATGGTTCTGATTCAGATACTCAATCTTCCGCCTTCCGACCGCTTCGCCATCAAGAACCATCATTTCTCCCTCATCGTACCTGGTCCCGGTCAACCTAAAGATCTGGAGAGCTTCTTGTGGCCGCTGTGCGCTGAATTGGCCCATCTGCAGGAGGAGGGGGCATGGACGTGGGACGGGGCGAAGAAGGAGTGGTTCCTGTTGCGGGTGCTACTGGGAGGAGTATATGCTGATCAAAAAGGATCGGTCAAGCTAAGTATGCATGTAGGGGGGAACGGTGCAAGGGGTTGTCGATTTTGTGAAATCAGGGCGGTGTTTGCGGATAACGACGGTAGCAACGCCTACTTTCCTCTCCGCCCCATGGTCACACACACGGATCGTAACCAGGGACGTCCGTCATACGACCCGTTGAAGCTACCTCATCGGACGAAGGCGGGTTACAACGAAGGGATCGACGCCGCAAGAGGTCTACGGGGACGACGGCTGGCGGATGTTGTTCGACAAACGGGGATGACCGCCTTGCCTCTCGTGGCCTTCTCGCGTCTTTTTGGCTCTCCCTACTTTTTCCCTATCGATCCTTTCCATTTACTCCACCTGAACGTGCCAGGAAACGTTTGGAAAGCCTGGAAGACGCTCGGAGCTTCACCAGATACCCCCTTCGGTCTATCGGAAACACAGCGTCAAAGCCTTGGACTGTTCATCGCAGATAACGAGTCGAGATATCCTTCGTCTTTCATGAGTAAGGCTCCGCGCGACATCCACCTCTACGGTAAGACGAATTACCGCGCCGTGGAATGGGCCGCCGTCTTCCATCACTTCGTGCCGCCGTTCCTTCACGAGATTGGCGCCCCTCCAGAAATCCTTCAGATGATCTCGACATACGTACAGGCGGTCGATATGACCTTGTCGCGGGATGGGCTGACTGCTTCTGAGGTGAGTTAAGGGCCGCTATGAGTACCTTACGGGAACATCATGACGCGGGTCACCTTTGCTGATGCCTTCTCGCCCTCCGATGTAGATCGAGACGGTCAGACACAAGTTCGCGTCCTTTGTCAGGACATGGGAGTCTATATATGCGGCATCAGATGACGGGCTCAAGTGGATGACGTGAGTTCCTAAGTGTCCGTTTCTGCCACCATGCGCGATGCCTGTCTGATTATCTTTATCTACGTCACAGTATCTCGGTACATCAAATTCTCCATGTCGCGGATCAGCTCATTGCGTTGGGCTCTGTCAAGGCTACCTCACAAGCGTCGTGCGAGCGGTATCTCGGATCGGTCAAGAAGAACCTCAAGCAATATCGGTATCCGTACCGAGTCGTGGAGAACCGAGCTCTGCAGAAGACTAGGATGTTTATCCTCGGCACGCATCATCAAGAACTTCCCGCTTGGATAACGGACGACTTCAACCCTTTAGACAAGAGGCGAGCCGATAAGAAACGAGTCGAAGGGTTGGGGACGATTATTCGCAGCTCCAGTCATCGTACGCTAACCGATGTCGAACAGCGTGCTGAGGAGTCCGCTCTTGCTCAAGTTCCTGGAGATCTTTTGTACAAAAGGCGTTACGGGAGGCTGACGCTCAGTTCGGGAGACGTGGTCAGATCTAAGCGCGTGGAACCGGACGAGCTCAGATGTGCCTCCAACATAGCTGTGAGAGTCCGTTGCGTCCGTCTACAAGCTGACTATACGCTCGCTGACTCCCTGTAACCCCTGCGCCAGTTCATCAATCCCGTCAGCAAGAGGGCATCCTTCGGAGAAGCGGTCGAGTTCATGTTCATCGAGTCCACGGAGGGTCAGTGGGATACCGCCTTAGTTCGACTCTTCGCCGTTACCGAAACATTTCCCACCTTCTCTGTTGGTCAGTGGAGCGATGATTACGAGCTCGTAGACGTCGGCCACATTACCGAGGTGATCGGAGTGCTCCGCTCAGGCAACCACAACTACGTCGTTCGCAAAAAGGTGTGGCAAGCATCGGAAAATGGATTCGAGGAGTCTAACGAAGCACAAGAGAACGGAACAGGGGAGCGCGATGGACGCCAGACAGAGGACTCGGACGATGAGGAGAACGACGACGACGACGACAGCAGCGAGGGTTCGTCATCCGACGAATGAGAAGTTCGCCGAAGCCCGTACGCTCACAATCCTCCGCATGCCGTTGTTCAGCGGGGGGTCTCTCCACGAAGACGACGAGCAAGCTGGATGTCCCTAGGCAGGATGGTCACTCTTTTGGCGTGGATGGCCGCTAGGTTACTGTAGACGGTAAAACTGTGAGTATTCGGTGTTACCAACTCGAGTTAGATTGAAAGGACTTACACATCTTCGAACAACTCGACAATGTAGGCCTCAGTGGCTTCCTGCAGTGCCGAGATCGCGCTGGATTGCACCCGAAGGTCTGCCCAGTAGTTCTGGACGATCTCCTTCACCAGGCGCTGGAACGGGAGCTTGCGGATCAACAACTCGGTCGACTTCTGGTATCTTCGGATCTCTCGGAGCGCTAGGGTTCCGGGCTTGTAGCGATGAGGGCGCTTGACTGTAAAAGAGTGAGTGAAGGAAGAGTCAGCCAGACAATACAACCACGTCACGTTGATCCACAGTACTCACGTCCTCCTATGTTGTTGCCAGCCGAGAATTGGGACAACCTGGCTAGCTTGGCTCTAGTTGCCTTGCCTCCGGTCGACTTGCGGGCGACCTGCCTCTGAGCACGCACGCGAGGATGATTGCTGTCGTACTTGTGGGCTACTGGCTTGGTGCGGGCCATGTTGTCGTCGAGAGGGTGGTAGTGGAGTCTGGAGTTCTAGAGAGAGGGGAGCGATGGAGATGGTTGTAGTCTTACGACGGAATGGAGATCCAGAAGTAATGGAGGAGTGCGAAGAAGGCAGTGGATGAGGAGAGTGGGCAGCGACTGAGGAAGGGAGGAATGTTGACCGTCTACTCCCTCCTGACCTGTTCCTTTTATACCTTGCTCCCCCCAAGGGAGGTCAACAGGGAGCGCAGCGAACAGGTCGACCGCCAAAGGTACAACAGGGTACAACCGCTGGCACAAGAGGGTCAAGAAGGGTATAGATTCCCCTTGCCTTAAGTGGCGCGTTCAGCCGGCCAACTCATTCAGTCGTCGGCAGATCTGTATGAGAATTCCGTCTACTCCTCCTCCGGCGACTACGCCACAAACAGGAGCCCAAGTCCAGGTTCCATCCAGGGGAGGTCCAACCTCGATCCAAAGAAAAGCGACATTGCGGATCAAGCAGTAGCCCAAGTCCAGATTCAGTCCGGGGAGGTCCAACATCGATCCAAAGAGAAGCGACAGAGTGCATTGCGAGAACGATGAGCTTAACCGACACCCGGGGTCAATCGAGTCACTGAGCTACGGCCCCTCGCGCCGAGAACACGTCTTGCTATGCTTAGACAGGTTGGTCGTGGATCCGACGAACTCATGGCGTAGAGCTCCGCACGCCCTACATTCCCACCTCTCACGCAAGTGAGGCCAGCGATGGGGCCCTCGCTCGTCTCCTCGGGCTTCACTCTCCCGCCTGGCCTCGTCGAAGGTCAGCAACGACTCATCCGACAATCCATTGCTCCAGCGCAGCAAGCCTCGATACTCCCACTGTTTGTGGACTCCCTGGGTCGCCCGCGATCCGCATACGGCCAGACGAGCCGCGTTGGAAAGCGTAGGCAAACTATTGTCGGAAGTAGCGACCCGAGCGCTCGAAGAGGGGCCAGGGTCCGAATGTCGAGGTTGAGACGAGCTCTGACGCGCAGCCGAAGTCGAAGCATGGGCAGACGCACGGGCGGCAGCTTCAGAGGGTCGATTTCCACTCGGCATACTCATCGAACGACCGGTCATAGACGCGCTTGAAGAAGACCGGTTCTTGCCTCGCGCTAAGTGGCGATTGCGACCGCTGGAGGTGGCGATTCGACTCGACCTTCGACTAGGCTGGGAGGGAGGCGGCTCCACTTGTTCATCGTCACTTCCGGACTCTGACTCCCTTCGACTACGCTGAGAGGGAGGCGACCGCACCTGTTCATTGTCACTTCCAGACTCTGACTCAGTCAAGGGAGATGTAGACCGATTCGACGCTCCAGAAGAAGATCGAGGACGAACTCCTCCGTTGTTGACCTCGCCCCAAGACCGAGACCAGAGACAGTCGCCTGAGTGAGAACGCCGGGATGTGAGGCGCCCCCAAGACCGAGACCAGAGACAGTCGCCTGAGTGAGAACGCCGGGATGTGAGGGTAGACGCGCATTGCCTTCGCCGGACTCGTTGTCGGAGTCCTCCAAAGGGGCGGGCACTTGAGCAGACAGTCTGGGTTGATACGGGGGAGGAGGCGACGCTGTACCGTCACTCTCGTTGAGCTCCACTTCGATGACGATAGGACTCGGCGGGCGCTCCGGCGGGCGGATTTGGAGAGGAACGCCGGTAACGGAAGGAGTCGAAAAGGCCTCGACCATCACCCTGGCCGTGACCTCCTCAAAGTACCTGTCGAAGTGGGCTTTCATTCGTTCCGGCAGGTCGACGTCGGAGTTGTTGAAGTACTCGTCGATCTGTTCAGAGGACGAGGAGATTCATCAGTACGGACTACAAGGCCTATCCACGACATGCACGGCAACTCACATACAGCTTGGTCCAATCAGGACGGTGGCCGGAATCCTCCGCGGACTTTGCGTGGGCATATGCTTCGTCGTAGAGCTGACGAATCTGGGGCCGAAGAAGCTCCAAACAAGCCTGCGAAGAGGTGGGCAAAGTCGTGCTATGATCATCGACATTGTCGCCTTGACCAAGTTCGGCGGTGAACAGCACGAAGCCATCACTGTTGGTCGGTAGCATCGTAGGGGGGACGGACTGGATGTGGGAGAGATGGCGATGGTGGGTGGGTTGGTGGTCGTAGCTACTCGTTCCGCGGTTCTCGAATCCTGCCAGCGAACTCACCCTCAGACAGCCAGTCCAGAAACGGATGATGAGGTAGTCGGGCCTGCGTCGGAGCCGTATCGAGACAAAGGCCTTTTTCTCATTCCGTCTCCTCTCACTCCAAAGGCGTGGGAACTCGGAGGCAACCCATCACGTGGGTATAGAAGAATGAAGACCTCTTCAACCCATCCGAACCCATCTAGACGACGACGCTACCCTCATCCCACTTGCCGGACCTTCCTGACGGCAACTCAAGCAGACCCCGTCCTCACGGGCGAGACAAACACGGTGAGTAAGATTCAGCAGCATGCGAGGGCGCAATGAGGCAATCTGACTACCCATCCGAACTCTGTTCCGCGTTTCAGATGTTCAACGGCATCCATCAGGGAGCTCTCGGCAACCTTCAGGGAACGAACGGCATCCAACAAGGAGCGGACGGCATCCATCATCAGGGAGCACTCGGCATCCTTCAAGGAGCACTCGGCAACCATCAGGGAGCTCTCGGCAATCTTCAAGGAGCGAACGGCATCCTTCAGGGAGCACTCGGCAACCATCAGGGAGCCCACGGTAACCTTCAGGGAACGGTTAACCCCAACAACATCCAATACGCAGGCATCAACTCGTTCTCATTTAACGACGCCCAATCTAACCCGACAACTCCTAACCCTTCTTATGGTCTGATGCCCCCTCCTCCTCTTCCACATCACATCCAATCCACGACATCCATCCAATCCGGGACCCCGACACCCATCTCACCCATCACACCCATCCAATCCACGACACCTACAGTCTCCAACACACGCCCAAATCTCGATTAATCCTCCCCTCGACCAAAATGGTAGCCCCCACCCCAAAGAAGGGATCTAAGAAGCAGGTCATCTCCAGTGAAGAAGAAGAAGAAGACAACGACTTCTCGGAGGATGATTCGGCAGACGACTATACTCCATCAAGGCCTCAACGACTAGACGGAGCTCTCGACTAGCAACCACCGAGACAGCATCGAGCACGGCATCTTCATCCGCAGGACCGTCTGTAGAAGCCATCCAAGCCATGTTTGCTATGAGTGACGAACTCGTAGCGATGCATCCAGCCTACCAGAAGCTTCAACGCACCGCGAACTCCTTGGCAGACGCGATGGCAAAGATGCAGAATCAGCAACCGAGCAACGCCACCGCACGCCCGGTCGCCCCAGTCTCGAACCGCGCGACATTCACTGTAAGTGCCTCCAAATAGGTCCAATATTGCACGGACCGAGACTAACCTCTTCCGATCTATGGTCTGAACAGCCGGAGCAACAGAAGGCAATGTTCTACGACTTGAAAGACGCTTGCGATGCGTTTCCGACTAAGAAGTGCGTCAGAACCCTCCAGGGAACGGAGATCCAGACCACCGCATGTTCGCCCCAAGACATCCCGTTGGCCAAGGTTATGTTCGAGTCCCCCGGAGTCCTGATGTCCCCGGCGAGGTTCCAATCGATGCAAAAGGACATCCTTTCGAAGGTCTACAAACACGTGCTCTCATGGCCCCTACCAGCAGGAGCAGAGGTCAATCGAAAGAACATCAAGGCAGCCCACCGCGCGAAGTACCAGGAATTTCTCGAAGAGCTCAGCAACACCTGGCCAGTCCTCGCTGAAAGCGAATGCTTGTGGAAGGCGGACTACATGGTCGGACGACAGATCAAATACGCCAACCGTCAGCTGAGCGTGAAGACCGAAGAGGATAACCCCGAACAAAGCAAGAAGAACAAGAAGAAGGAAAAATCGATAATCCCTTCAACCGAAACAGCCCAATCCACAGATCCGGCGACAACCCAACCCACGGCCACAACCTCTGACCCAGTTCAACGCCCGCGACCGATTCAACGGACGGTGACAGGCAATCCACTGCCTCGAATCACGATCCTTGCCGCCAGAGCAGCCGATAACCAAGACGATCCAACCCCTTCGGCTACGACCTCGAAGGACGCTGACAAGACCGAGACAAACGCAGCGACCACGGCCGGCCTTGCAAGCAGTTCATCAGGCGTCCCACGAACTACCCAGACCAGTGCATCCGCACATAACCCGTGTACGAGTAACCTACGCCCAACTTCGCCAACACTGACCCTCACTCACCGCCAGGACGTAGTAACATTACAGGTACGCATCAACGACGAGCTTCACAGATAGACGACAGCTACAGACTCTGACGCAGACTACGTCCGAGCAACCACAGCTGTCCGATGATTCTACTGCCTCAACGCCTGTTCCCGGAACGCCGATCTCGCAGGTAAGATACAAACAACCTCCAGTCCGACGCCCGAGGCCTGAGCGCCTGAGCAATCAATCCTAACCCTCATGCATCCCTCTTTCTTCTCAGCTCCCGACTCAGCCACAGATCACACAAGTAAGCAGCAAGTAACTCCGACGGCGAACGGATAGCTCCAGTACTAATTCTTACATCGTATGCAACCATTCATGTCCGCAGCTCCCGACCGCTAACCAGATAACGCAAGCCGTTCCGATTCAACAGCAGAACCCACCGACAGTCCCACAGGTCCCACAGGCTAACCCGACTCAGCAGCGGGTCACACAAGCCGTCCCGATTCAGCAGCAGGTCACACAGGGAGTCGCGACTCAGCAGCTAACCACGCAGGCAGTCCCAACTCTCGCTCAGCAGCGGGTCACACAGGCAGTCCCAACTCAACTCCAGACCGCACAGGGAGACTCAACTCAACAGCAGGTCACACAGGCAGTCCCGACTCAAACCCTGACAGCACAGGGAGACTCAACTCAACAGCAAGTCACAGAGGTAAGGTACAAGTATCCTAACCTGAACGCACAGCTTCAGCACTGATTCGGTCTTCCGATGCAACCCTTTCTCGCAGCAGCTCCCGTCTTCAACCCAACAGGCACAAACCCAGCCCTCATCAGAGGATATCATCAAAGTAGGTACTAACCCCACTCTCAACAACGCTCAACAACACCGGAGTGATAGCGCAGGTCTAACCTCCGGTCCTCTCACTCCTCGGTCAGGCCGCCGATAGAAAGACACTGTTGGACGTCATCAAACACCGTGATCTACCCCACAGCTCAGCGGCAAGAATCAACACTCTGGTCAAGGTCCTCACCAAATCAACTCTGGCCAACCCTCTGACGAAGGAAGAGCTTCTGATGCTCGAATCGCCTAAAGCAGGCATCAAGGCATCAACGTCGAAGCCATCATCCTCCAAACGCCCAGTCGACACAGACTCCACTACAACACCGTCGAAGCAAGGTCCGTCGGCTCCGAACCCAAAACGGGTCCGAATGTCTGTTCCCAAGAGTCCTTCAGCAGCGGAACCAACCACGGAAGGTAAGCAGCAAACGAGCACGCGAGTTTGTCACGTAACCTAACTCAATAGTCCTACACTCCTACCTGTCCACCTTAACCCTCCGCAGAACAAGCCGGCCAAGCCGTCTAAACTCCAATGCGCCGTAACCTCGACGGCCAACACCAACCGGTCAATTCAATGCAAGTGCAGCAAGCTGCAACCCTCATCACCAACCACACTGCCTTCGCGCGCCATTATGGGCCGTTATTCCTCCGTCCATAGCGCAGGTCAATCCGCTTTCGACCCTTAGCTGACCCTATCAAGACCCGACACAGTCCAGTCCGATCCCCTACCAATGGCCGAATAGTTCTGTTTCGGTACCATCCGGGCCACTTTCTCACCTTCTCTAACCCATTTTCATCCATTTTCCATCCACGAAAGAATCAAATACTCCCGTTTTAAACACACTTGATCCATAAAACACCCAGTCCGAAGCCCTGAATTGTCTGTTCCAGTCCAGAAGTGAAATCTAGTACCAAAACAATCCAAGAAGCGCCTCGAAGTAACTCAGTTAAAGGCCCCTCCCGGTCCATTCTAAGACGTCTGATATGATCAAGAGCTAGGACCGGACAAAAAAGCCAGAAAGTCCCCTGCCCGCCCCCGGTGCCTGGACAGCCAGGAAAAGAGCCAGTAGAGTGGAAGAGCGGTAACGGATCGGTTACAGATCGATTATGGAGCGCACAGTGAAATTAGGATTGAAAACGGATAGCACGTATTTTACTCTGCCGTGTCCAGCGGCAATACCAATACAGTCCAATCAGATCCACCCGCAGCCCTGAAAACCCCCTCTACAGTCCATTGCATTTTTTACTGAGTCTCAGCGCTCAGCTTCCCTAACTTGACTGTGGCCAACGCTTCGCCCGTGCACTCTGCTCTCTCATGTGGAGGGTCGAGTTGCCGGTCGCTTCCCACGCCCTAGTGGAGCCCGCGACGTGAAATACACTTCCTTCCTTCCTTCCTCCCTAACTTGACTACTTGTCCACCATCCTCTTCACTCTTCATATCGACCACAGTCCTCAACCCCCTGGCCTGCGCAGCTCTTCGAAAGGCAAGCGTTTACGTTGTCCCCTTCCCCCCAAAAAACGGACCATGCCAGAGACGTCCAAGCCAACCAGCAACAACAACACCCCAAACAAGTTCATCACGGAGCTCAACCCCACGGGCATCAAGCCATGTTGTGCCTGCCCTGACACGAAGTCTGCACGGGACGAGTGCTTCTTGAGACATGGGGGATACGATGGCGAGGCTGCTGAGGTGAAGTACAAGGACCTTGTGGCGGCGCATCGAGCCTGTATGGACGCCTGTCTCCACGCAGAACCTTGACCGTAGCTGAAAGCAAACGCAATGTACCTTACATCTTAACGCATGTTGCCGCTTCCTATTCCGATCTGGCGAGACCCCGCCTCGCCGCTCCCCGACAGCAGATAGCGAGCCTGCCTTGCCGGTGAGATATCGTGTGTACCAGGGCGCCACCTATCCGTAGCACCGATCTTGCACGCCGTAGCGATCGCCGTGCGACGCGTGTTGACGATGCCGAACCTCCGACTGTCGTCCTCTTTCGAGTGGATGCTTTCGCCTCACATCCGGTCGCCTACCAAGGTTGCTGACCTTGAAGTCCGCCCGACCAACCAACAGTATGCTCTGCCGCCCATACGGCCATACTGTATGCGCACAGCGCGAAGCCTCACTGCGCATGCCTCGTACCATTCTGCCCGCGACCTCCGAGTGACGAATCCGGGAGCCGTTCGAGCATCGAGACGTCGTAGTGCCGCAAGAGAGTCACTCCTTGCGGCAGTACCTTGAGAACCGAGTTACCGAAAGGGACTTTTCCATGAGGAAGGAGTCGCCCCGTTCTCGTGAACCTGATCGAATCCGCAATCTGGGCTATTTTGCCCCCAGCTGCATCTCTCCGATCTTGAGTAGCTGACCTTGCCTGCCGACGGGCGCCAAACACCGACGAACGCCGACCTTGGCTTGTCCAACACTCGCTGGAGGGCACGATGCGCTTGTGCACCTCCCTGTCGTACCACCGAGCCTCGCCGAGCCGCAGACGCCAGCGTCGCGCTCTCTGCCCGTGTCTTGTCGATACGACCGCAATCCTCGCCGAGCTCACCGCTGAGCTGCCGGCGTCCACACTTGGGCTCATCCTCCTTCTGCTCCGCACGTCCAGCCACTTGATATCCGGCTCGAGTGTAGGTCCTATGGGAAACCGTACTTCGCCCGGAACTTGCGTTGTGGCCGTTCCGCCGTGCGCCTAGCACTGCACCGATGCCTCTTGATGGCAGACCGCCCGCCGTCGTAATGGCGACGAGGTTCCGCGAGGACACCTCTTGCCAAGAAGGCGCTGCCACCGCGCCGATGCCGACTAGCGCAGGGAGGAGGCGCGGGAGGGAAAAGGAGGCTTCTTGAGGAAGATCTTGTCTCTGAAACGAGGGCCGCCTGGCCCGAAGAGAAGTCTTGCGAAGTCTTCACAACTAACCTCGCAGACTGTGGGAGACAAGAGGAAGTTCCAACGCCAAAGAAGAAGTGTAGATTGTACTCAGAAAGGGCTGAAGTACATGTAGGAATTCATAGTGGTAACCCGGAAGAAGCAGAGCTTGAGAAGAAAGAGAAAGGTGCTCGACAGACTAAGACCACTGAGTGAGAGACCCGTCCAAAAGACCCTGGTCTTCAACTAAGTGCATCGTGGCTTTGCCATACAGGCTTCTCAGTATATTCACATGTTTCCGCAGGATTCCTGTTTGGAAACCTGCGTCAATGTGGCCTTCGAGACAGGGCGTAAGCGTGAAGTTCTGCTGGTGATCATTGGGAGCTGAGCCGCACTTCGTCCTTCGTTAGCGCGCGCAGAAGAATGTTAAACGCGCCCACGTTGTCACGTTTGCCCCGGAGATGGCAGTAGTGCCAGGTCTTGTTCCCACCGATCTTGCTGTGCAGACCGTGTTGAAAGGGGTGCTGCTTGCCTGCTTCGTCGTGTACTCCTCCGATGTGACGAGGACATCCTTTTGATGGCTGGGATCAGTTTGTGCTTTGGCCACCAACCGCTCTCGAAATTGCCGATGTCCAAAACGAGCTAAGGTAGCTCGAGAGCGCTTTGGCAAAACGAACTTGGCAGCTGGTTCCTCGTTTGCTTCATCGTCCTGTACCGCCGCCTCTCGCTGCGGTACGTTGGAGTATGGCATTCCTTGCCGTCGACGTCGGCGCTTGATCATCCGCGCGGTCATGAACTCCGGCAGTATGACCAGGTCGTAGTTCGATACGAGGGCATTAACGGTGCAGTTTTGGGCCTGTGTGATGTGTACTCGAAGCCGTTCGTGTGCTCTCAAAATCGACCTTTCGTTAGGAGTTAGGACGGACGAAGTGGGGCTGGCTCTTCTTGGCGGCCTTGCGTGCAGCGCGTTGCTCAGCCGAGCTAGACCGGCCCTTCTTCTTTTTCCCACCTCTTTGCTTGTTGAGTCGCCGACGCGCGCGACGTCTTCTTCTGCCGGTATTAACGTTGTTCACCGTGGGCCCCGTCTCGTTCTTGAGTTTGTCCAACTTGGACTGTGCACTTGCGATGCTTGAATGGGCCCGTTCGATGTGCTCGTTGAAGCCCGTCAGATAAGTGTAAAACTGCTGCCGTTGAGCATCGTAGCCGGTAAGCAGATCGCGAGCTCCGGGATCCAATGCGATGCAGTTTCCGGCTCGCTTTGTCGGTTCGAAGACTGCTTTGTTGCGCGAGTTCCATCCCTTGTCCAACCCCTGCCGTTTTCCTTCCTCTGTGTATGGTCCCGTCCAAGCGTCGTGGCTCAGAAGCAAGTACCACTTACGGCCTGTCCTGTGAATGCTGAAGCTTCTGGAGGCTCCCGTGAGGAACTTGACCCAGTCCGATCGCTTTCTCCGGCGCTCGCCCGGTCCAGCAGCATCCGATCTCGCACGTAAAGGTTGGAGTCGATGTGCTTGAGGATGCGTGAGAATAGTGCTCCTCGCTTATCGATGGCTTCTGATGTGAAGAACAGAACGGATTTATCATCCTCGTCGGCGGAATCAAGTCGATAGGACTTTGTCCATCCACGCTCCAGGTTTGTCTGCGCCGTTCGAGCGTTCGCCGCCACCTTGAGGACTTGTTCGCGTTGAAAAGTGTGGGGAAGTTCCATGAGGCGTTGACGGTTCTGATCGACTGAAGCCCTCTCCTCTGCAGTCATCTTGTTCCATTTCGTTTGACTGAGACAAGTCTGGTCGGCCAAGACGAAGGCATCGGTTTTCTCTCCGACGTCCTTTGCTTTTTGGAGGCGAGCGCGAACCATCTGTCGCAAAGAAGCCGCCAATGATTCCCACTCCCGGAGCTTTGCTCCAAGCTCTGCCGAAGGATAGAGTCGAAGTCGCAAAGCTCGTAAGCATTCCGGCTCCTTCTATGTTGGCAAGGTTATTTACCTGCGTGCTCTTAGAGAACAAAGTAAAGAAGAGAGTTGTGTGTGATGTGATGGCTGAAGTGTCCTCGGTGACTAAATACAGATGAGGAAGTGGCTTTTATACAAATGAGCCAAAGGATGCGGGAGCGGAAAAAGGTGTGTGAGGAAAAAGGAGTGAAGCCGAAAGGAAGAACGTTGCGCAACGACTTGGCAGTAGAGAAGTGAAAAGGGAAGAAAGGCTTTATCGGCCGAAAGAGGAAAGCAGTGAGAAAATGGCAACGAGGAAGGAGAGAGTGAGTGATCGAGGACGGTTCAGGAGCGGTAACCATCCACGTGGAAACCTAGCAGAGTGCTACTGGGAATCCTCTGCTAGCACATCCCCCCCCTTTAAGACCGACCGTCCCGGGTCGATTGGCAGTCTGGAAGAGCATCCACGTTGGTGTGTCGAGCCCCCGGACGGTACACGAAGCGGAGATTGCCCAAATGGGGAAGCAGAAGAGCGCGGCAACGAGTAATGGTCGGACCATAGGCAACTCCAGACGTAGAGGTGAGCATACGCTCCATTGGCGCATGGTCGGTTATGACGGTTACTGAAGCACCCTCCAGAATATGTGCCAGCTTGTGGAAAGCCCATGCGAGGCAGACCAGTTCCAACTCGGGGGCGACGAGTTTCCGTTCGGCTTATCCCGGTCAAGCGGGACAAGAAAGCGACGGGGCGTTCCGTGAACGTCAGCTCCTGGCCGTCGATCTCCAAACGACGAGGACGTACGAGGGGGACGCGAAGCAGCTCCGCCATCTCGTCCGATTCAGCAGTGGCAAGTGCACCAAGTTGGAAGTCGCGCAGGGAACCGGGGCACGGCGTGTGCGAGAGCCCAACGATGATGCCTCCTCTGGAGCCGTCATGGACTCGTGGAGGTTGGTCTCCAATGAATCAGCTTGCGGAGCAGGCGAAGAGGGAAGGTCGGATCCCGGAATGGGCAACGCCGGCGAGCGAGAAGAAGTATCCTCGTCGCGGACCGCGGCGAACGGGTCGGGTTCGACCGGAAGGAAGTCCAGTTGTTCGATGTTGAACACAGGATCGATGTCCCAATCCGCCGGAATACGCAATCGGACACGATGGGGAGACAGCACCTGGACAATCTCGAAAGGTCCGTGTTTGCGAGCATCGAGCTTGTCCTGAATGGCACCTGGAATGGGGCGATCCTTGAGACGGACCCAGACCTGCAAGCCTTCCTGTAACACAGGTACCGCAGCCCGCCGGGAATCGTACCGCCGCTTTTGATCCTGACGGGCCGCCATGATGGCCGACTTAGCCTCCTGAAAGCGCTCCGACGCAGCCGTGATACGTTCTTCAAACGAGTGAACTCCAAGGTGCTCGTTGCTATCGAACAGCGCATGCACGACGTCAGGATGGGAAAGGAAGACCAAGTCAAAAGGTCGGAACCCGGTGCTGACGGAAGGGTGCTATTCATGGCGAGTTCGACCGCAGGGAGGATCCGCTTGTCCCAGTGTGCCTTGGAATCAACGGCCATGGAGCGAAGAACTTGTTGCACCGTCTGGATGGCCCGTTCCACCGCGTTAGCTTGCTGGTGGTATGGGGAAGATGGAGTGATCGTCGCGCCCAGTGATGAAGCCAAGTAAGTGATCACTGAACCGGAGACGCGCGATTCTGAGTCCGTGACAAGACGCTTGGGTCGCCATCCGAGTCGGAGGACGCGATCAGCGAGAATGGCAGCCACCCCTTCGGCAGTGATGTCCTTGTGGCAAGGCGTGAGCAGGATCATTCGGGAGAAAAGATCCTGGACGGCCAGAACGGCGTCGTTGCCGGATTGAGCGCGGGGAATCCGTACATCAGATCGAAGGAGATAGCTTCGAACGGAAAGGATGCGTCCTTCGAGATGTCCAGTTGCCCCACCTTGGGCACCTGCTTCGTGCGTTGACACACCTCGCAGTGCTTTATCCACGCCCGAACCATCGACGACAACCGCGGTCGCCAGAAATGCCGCTTCACCGCCAAGAAGGTTTTGGTAAAGCCGAAGTGACCTCGGTGGTCATGGACAGCGCGGAGAATGCAAGGAACGGCCCCTTCCGGCAAAGCCACGCGATCATCGCCGCGACGGACCAGTACGCCATCCTGCAGCGCCCATTCATCGTCGGGACCCGAAGTGGCCTGCAAGCGTTGCAAGATGGGCCCAAAATGAGGGTCGGCGAGCAGCCACGATTCCCATTGACGACGAGCTGTGCCGGAGGGGAGATGCGGGACGGTGAGGGCGTGAAGGCCACCGGCAATGGGAGGGAGGGTCGGTGGCTGCGGTGTGGAATGGATCTGGTGCAAGATGGCGCCCAAAGCGTCCTTACTTGCGTCGGTGTATAAGATGTAGGTTTGGTGGGATCAGGATGTGCCAAGACGGGCGGGTGAGAGATAGCGTGCTTGAGTGCGTCAAAACTATCCTGTTGAGCCGACGCCCAGGCGATGGGGACCTTGCTGGCGGTCACCGTCTTGCCTTCAGTGTTGACCAAACGCGATTGTCCTTCAGAGGACTCATAACGCCAACCTTTGAGGAGACTGGTCAAGGGTGCGGCGAGAGAGGCGAATCGAGGAATAAATGCCCGGTAGTACCCAAACAGGCCGAGAGTGTGATACAGCTCCTGCAAGGTGGTGGGCCGAGTTAGGTCGTCGACCGCCTTCGCGCGATCCTTCCAGATCGCCACGCCCGCGCCTGACACTTTTCTACCCAGGAGCACCAAAGATGGTACAGCAAAGGTGCACTTGGAGGGGCTGAACTTCAGGCCCACAGACTCCGCCGAACAGAACAGTTGTCGCAGAGCGGCGATATGCTCGTCCATCGTGTCCGTGGCGACTACGGAATCGTCAATGTAGACGACTGCCTGATTCCAACGTAGTGGTCCAAGCACTTTATCCATGAAGCGTTGGAAAAAGGCTGGAGCGTTCCGTAGACCGAACGGAATCCTCTTGTATTGAAATAAGCCCCGATGGCACACGAAGGCTGTCTTCCATCGATCCTCCTCCTTTACCCCCAACTGGTGGTACCCCCGGATCGCGTCCAACGAGCTGAAGAGTTTCTTGCCACAGAGGGTGTGGAAGATCGAGTCGATGGTGGGAAGTGGGTACCTGTCGGGAATCGTGTCGGAGTTGAGGTTCCTATAGTCGACGCAAAAATCGCCATTTGCTTTGTTGTTTGACCATGACGACGGGGAAGGAGATGGGACTGTCGGATGGTTCGATTATGTCCCAATCTAGGAGCTGATCGATCGCAGAGTCCATCGCGGCCCTCTTCTCCGGGCTGGCCCGGCGAGGTGCTTCGGACCGCATCGCAGCATCCGGCTTCAGATTGATGGGCATGTCGAAGCCCTCCACCTGACCTGGTCGGCCATCCATAGCGAAAGCACTCAAGTGTTCGCGAAGTAGGCTGACGACTTCAGGATGAGGGTTCCTTGAGCATCCAGTCCGACTTTAAGCGAGCCGTCCACCATAGCGGTCGCCGCGTCATGCGCCAAGGAGGAGCTAGACGGATCAAGGTCCTCAAATGGATCGAAGGGCATTGCCGCGTCGTCAGCGGTGTCCGGTCGCAATGGAGGCGAGGAGTCGTCGACGACCGGGGCGCGAGGTGCTAGTGTGAACGTTTCGCCGATGGTAGATGAGGAGTCTCCAACTCTAGCGCCCACTGCATCCGCGACAATGGTATCCTGCTCGAGGTGGAAGGATTCCGTGCCATAGTTCCCGATCAAGATCTGGCGAACTGGTGCATGCGTCAACAAGCCATTGGGGCCAACCAGGCAGACTGCATGGTCGGCTGTCATGCTGAGGCGGGGAACGACCATGTAGTCAACGCCGGGAGCTAGAGCTGCCGCATTGACTTGTATCCAAGCTTGCGTGTTTGCCGGGATGGTAATGTCAGTGGTCGTGCGAAGTTCCGCCTCTGCGGTGAACGGCTTGTCCAGTCGTTCATGAACCTGGAAGGTATAGCGTCCAAGGCGAGCGCGTCCCCGGATAGGTGAGATGCTAATCTCGTGGGCATCAATGAAGTCCAGCCCCAGGCACATGCCAGGAGGGAAGAAGGGAGGACGTGAAAGTCCTGTTCAACTTCCAATTGAACATGTTTGCCATGTGGATCTTGTGCCGAGATGAAGATTGGCAATGTCACCCATCCGAGTGTGCTTGATGATCCGACGCCGTGGACAGTCATGGGTTCACCTTGTGGTTTCCCCCCCATCTTCGTCAGGAGGAGAGAGTCGATGCACGAGAGTGACGCCCCGGTGTCCAGTAAGGATGTCATCGCTCGACCGTCGGTATCGTTGACGCGAACATGTGTTGTCAGGGGAACGTGGTTGCGATATCCCTGGCCCGTTCCTGTGGCGTTGGTTTGGAAAGGGTGATAACCTTCCAAATGCACGCTTATCTTGCGCCAGTGGAGGGGCGGACTCATTTGGTCGCAATGTGCGCTTAATGGTGAAGATGCTTTTGTCCGCAAAGAACAATCCTGGCGATGCGGACGTATGAGTTTGAGGTTCACTGGACTCGGAAGTCGTTTGGATTCGTGAGAAGCTTCAGCTGGGAACATGGAGGCGCAATGCCAGGCTCCAAGGATAGCTACAAAGAAGAGAGAACAGGAAGTGTATAAGAAGCTGCACTGGAATTTGGGAGCGGGTATCGAGAAGGCAGGGCAAGTTCTGCTCAAGCCTAACTCACGGAGGTGTCCAAGTTTCCTCCATCTCCATCCTCCTCAGTAGGACCGTCCCAGGGGTATTCCTCATATCCGTCGTCGTCGGCAGCCAAAGTTCGAACTTGAGGAACGAGATGATCGTGCTCAAAGTTGAAGTGATCCCCCCCACAGTAAGTGCATGGAGCACGAAGGTCCATGACGGTATCCTTGCCCGGAGGTCGATAGCGTCGAGGCTGACCATTCTGGGCCGGGATGACTCTGGTGGATCGTAGGCAGCAGCGAACTTGGACATAGGTTTGGGAGCAGACGAACTGGAAGGGCGGCACGCGACGGAATGATGTTGGTGGCCGCGGGCGTCGTCGGTGCCGAGGCGGAGCGTCCATGGTCGGTTGAAGCAACCTGGTGACCGCTGGTGTGAATGCGGAGGCGGGAGTGGTTGGCGTAGTGGCAGGGAGAGTGGTGGATGGCGCGTTGGAGCTGCGCAAAGGGACTTTGTATTGGACTCGCCAATTGTGTTCCCATTCGCCGAGTTCCAAGACCAATTCTTCCAGGGTTGCACCCTTTCTTGGCAACCGAAGAAGAGCTACCATTGTCTCTGGCAATCCGTCAATGATATCCGTAACCAACGCTTCTTCCGTTTGATTTTTTCCGAAAGCTTGCCGGAGAAGACGAACCTTGTGGAAGTAGTATCCCACGGCGTTCTCTTCTGTAGTCTTCCATCTGCGCACTCGAGCGTCTCGTCGGAGCTGTTGGCGATTGACCGGGAAAGCGGCGCGCATCGCAGTGCACCATGCCTCGAATGATGTGAGCTGGACAGCATCATCATCGGAAAGTCCTTGATGCCACAGGGCAGCGTTGCCCTTGAACGTCCTGGGTAGGGTACGTAGAACTGCTTTGATCCACGCTGGAATCAACTCCTCCTGCGTCTCCGACCGGATCAAATCTCGAAGCCGGGTAAGGAAATCTTCGAGCTGAGTAGGATCGCCGTCGTAGTCGCCAATCCATTCTGTCTTGCAAGTCATGGTCTTCGTCGAGAATTGGACGGAATTTGAGCTTGCGACTGGTGCCAGTATGTTCGGTGCAGGTTCTATGCGCGGAACTGGCGTCTGGTTTGGCGGTTGTGTGGACGAACCAGCTTGCTCGACACCCTGCGACGTAGTGGGAGCGAATGTCACCGTCGGAGATGCGGAAGCGATGTTTGTTCCTGATGGAAGCGTGGATGTGTCGAGCAGGTGGGCTGCACTGTGTGTAGGAGCTTTGGAAGTCGAAGGCGAGCTGATGGGATCGTTACTTGATCCGGTGATGGAACCGAGTTCATCATTGATGCCGGAGTCGGACAAGATTTCAGTGAGTGTTGCCATCGAGAGTCCTAGACTGGACAACGCGCGCCGGACGTTGGATTTCTCCCCTTTTGTCATTGACTTGTACCGGTCGAGAGGGCTCAGTGCGTCGATCGTCGACGACGAACCGGGACGTGACGGTGGAGCATGAACCGGATTGGCCAATGCGGCGGCGGTGCGAGTCATGTGAGGGGGAATGGTGGCGTCTTGACGCACGCGTTGTGGTCCTCTTTGGAGATTGACGAAGGCAGGTGGTGCCTCATCTGGGTTGTCCTGTGCCGATCGTGACAGTAAGGGTGCTGCTGCCGGAATGTTGGCTGTTGCCGAAGGCAGCGAGCGAGGACTTGGAGAAGGGGAGGCCTGCTGGCTGGGTTGTAGCCGGTATTGACGTTCCACATCGCCCAGCCGCAAGTTGATACCGTCGAGGCGTGCGGACAAGTGCGCTGACAGTTGATCAGCGATCTGGGAGGTAGCGGTGCGGATTTCGTGCACAAGATCAACGTTGTGAGGTGTGGTGGGTTCTGCGACCGTTTGTGGCTCATGTTGTTGATCGTTGGCCGTATGACCGGCTGGAAGGGTGAAGGAGTCTTGAGAGGACATGTGGAAATAGGTATGGAGAGAGGTAGAGAAGCCTTTAGAGAGGCTGGGGTTGGTATAGAAACCGAGGGTGGGTACGAAGACCGATGAGTTGGTTCAAAGACCGGAGTTGGTTCGAGGACCGTGTGAGCGGAGCGTTGCTGTGCTCGGGGTGGGATCTGCGAAGTCCGTCGGTCGGTGTTAGCAGAGAGTCCCTCTCATCACCATATGTTGGCAAGGTTATTTACCTGCGTGCTCTTAGAGAACAAAGTAAAGAAGAGAGTTGTGTGTGATGTGATGGCTGAAGTGTCTCGGTGACTAAATACAGATGAGGAAGTGGCTTTTATACAAATGAGCCAAAGGATGCGGGAGCGGAAAAAGGTGTGTGAGGAAAAAGGAGTGAAGCCGAAAGGAAGAACGTTGCGCAACGACTTGGCAGTAGAGAAGTGAAAAGGGAAGAAAGGCTTTATCGGCCGAAAGAGGAAAGCAGTGAGAAAATGGCAACGAGGAAGGAGAGAGTGAGTGATCGAGGACGGTTCAGGAGCGGTAACCATCCACGTGGAAACCTAGCAGAGTGCTACTGGGAATCCTCTGCTAGCACACCTTCTGCTTGGGTGGAGCCCTCTTCTTGTCCTTGGCAGCACGTCGCTCGAAGGCCGCCTGAGAGTCGGCGTCGTAAGATAGCTTGCGCACTTTCTTTGAATCTCTGCTGCCTTCTCCGTCCTCCATCTTTCTTTTTCCCGTATCCCTCTTCGACCCCTTTGGCTTCGTGAGGGAGGAGGTATTCAAGCCCCGCGCCACGAATGCGTCCCAAAGCCGCTGAGTTGCCCACGTCCTGCACTCCCAAAAGCTTGCCCCTTCTCGCGCATCCGAAACGTTTTGCCCCATGTCGTTACGAGAGATGAGTTGCTGTCGACTGAACCGCAGGGATGAAGCAGAAACGATGCCCTGTTCCCGATTGGCTCGTGGCTGATGGACAGTCGTTGCCCATTCCCAATCCTTGCCCGCAGAAAAGGCGTCTGAAAGCCTTGCGGATTCTTGCGTCCAGCTCTCTCCTGTGATGCCCCACAATCTTCGCGAGAGTTTGCTTGACTCATCCGTAAACCACGGTGCGAAAATTGGTGCAGCCGCCAATAAAATCGGCACTCGAACGTCCGCCACCAAGGAGCTCGTCGCAAAGTCAAGAAGGTTGTTGACTTTGGCCTTCCAGTCATCTTTCTGACTGGACCGGAGTGCTTGAATTAGGGCATCCTGCTTGTCCTTCGCTGGTAGCCGCGCAATAGATTCCCATGATGAGGTGGGCGGTTGCGGCGGTTGCGATGGCTGCAGTTCGAACCCGGGAGGCGGAGGGGGCCGATCCTTCTCAGCGAGAGTAGGATCCAGCCACGGCAGTGGTGGCGGTGCGAGATCTTGCGGTGTTGGCGGTGGCGGCGAAGGGGGAGCTGGGTTGGACTGGTAGTGTTCGTAGTCTGCGGGACCAAGCCGGGGCGGGAGATCGGGGTCTAGCCACGGCGGCCGTGGCGGAGGAGCTGGGTTAGATCCGACAGCAGAGCGAAACCCAACGACGTAGGCGTACAGCTTGTAGAGCGTCCGCGGATCCATCCCATTCACATCCACCACAACCTCATCCTCGTCGCCCACCGACAGAGTCTTGTCCTCGTCCAGGATGCGCAACACACCATCGACTAGATGGTCCGGTAGATCTTGAGCTTTCGATAAAAGCTCCTCCTTCTGCTGGTCCGTGATCTCCTGGAAAGTATCCTCCACCTCGTCAGGCTGAGACGCGCGTCGTTGCTTCTTAGCCGCCCGGTGGCTACCGCTTGCCTCGCCAGAGCTGTTGGTTTTGGCTCTCTTCCTTGCGATGTGCGCCTGAATCTCCGCGAGGCGGGCATCTGAATCAGGACATAATGTAGAACGATAATGATGAGCTTGACTTCAAAGAGAGATTCCAGACAGGGAGGGACACCGATGCATGTACTCACCATGATCATCATCTGTACCCAGCATCTCCACATCTGCCAGCGGACCGGGACTCGGTGGCGAGCGTCTGCGCTTCTTCGTGCCGCTGGGGCCGGCGACGCTCTGACGCTCATCTGAGAACTCGACGGGCTTCTTGGCAGGTTCCGGCTGAGTTACGAGAAAGAAAGCAGTCATAAGACGAGGCGTCAGATCCTGCATTGTAGCCATTGTATGCACAGCTGTACAGCACTTACCTTGTCCGCGGGCATCCCCTTCATGCGCCTCTCAAACACCTTCTGTAACTCCCTGCCCTGCTTGGCGATCTGGTGTTCCTCCCCGTTGAACTTTGCGCAGTTGTCGAACACCAGGGCGACATCCCGCTCAAACGAAGCCACGGTGGGGTAAGAGTTGAGTTGGCGAGCGATGGCCTGCTGGACCTTGCCAGAAGGTTTGAGTGGACGGTCGCCCTTGTCTTGCGCGTTCCTGTCGAACAAGGTACGGGACAGCTTGAAGTCGATGGTGCCGAGGTCCATGGGCTCCTTGACGACGTCAACGTAGAAGGGGATGTTGAGAGCGATTGGATCAACCGGGTCGAGGAACCATCTTGCCTCGGATCGGGCCTTGAGACTGCGAATGGCATTCTGAGCGAACTTGATCTGTGCACTGGACATCTGCACGACGCCAGATGGTCGATTCGACGCTGCCGATGGTGCCCCTGGCGCTGATGAGGATAGAGCAGATGGGATCGAGCCAGTGGTAGGGGAGGGTTTGGATGGTGTGCGATTCGGTGTTCCCGCTGATGAGACCTGTGATCGGGACGAGGATGGCTCTGTGTCTTGAGTGGGAGGGGCCATGTTCTGTGTGAGTGGCGAGGTATCAGCTGCTGATGAGGAAGGTGCTGTTGGCTGTGAAGGTGACTGGGTCTGAGATGCATCCATCGCGCCTTCGTCCATCGCGCCTTCGTTCATCGCGCCTTCGTTCATCGCGCCTTCGTTCATCGCGCCTTCGTCCATCGCGCCTTCGTCCATCGCGCCTTCGTCCATCGCGCCTTCGTTCATCGCGCCTTCGTCCATCGCGGATTAATGGAGATTGGAGATGTAGAGTGCCGTTGCCCGTTGGTCTGTTGGTCGATGGCAGTCGGCAAAGCAAGCAGAGCAGCATCTGTGAGGCGAACCGCGAAAGGCATGAGGCGAAACGACGAGACAGATTTTTTTATCTAATCTTATCTAATCTTATCTTTGCCAGGGGTCCATCTCCGGCGATTCATGCACATTGATCTGGGTGGGTAAATGCCGGCGGCCGTATGTAGACAGCGCTGAAGTTAAACCAGTCGAATTTCAACAAGCAGAATGCCAATGATGTCCTCCGGAAAAGTCCTTCTCCCTCCGCATCGACCACATCCTGCCGCACGTAAGGCCGAACATGCCCGCCCATCTTCGCCAGCATGATGTTTCCTGCGTGAATGTCCGGGGTCGTTCTTTCCCTGCTTCCCCTGTTTCCCCTCCCTGCCTGGCTGCGATACTCTCGTTGGTGCCCTACGCCGCCACCTTCCCCCGTGAGTCGGTCCCCATCTAGGCAGTCCCCTCATCCTCCGAGGATCTCACTTAGGGGACGGCACCGACGGTGGAAGAGCCCGTGCCTGATGTCTGTTCGGGCAGGGGACGCGTTTGCACAATCGAAGGAGGAACTGTCGCAGGGTGGTGGTGAGTGGAAGATGTCGGGAGTCTGAACGGGAACGTCGTAGTTGCTCCCTCGTCGACTCGATTTACCAGAGAAGAGGACGCGTGCCGGCGTGCTGGTGATGGTTGGAAGGTCTGTGTGCGTTCGTGTTCTGATCTTAAGGCGCTGTAGCTCTTCCTCGTCTTGGGTAAAGTGCTTGTCCCATGTGCCGACCTTGACTGGTGAAGCCTGAAGGAGGTCCGTTCCCACGTGTGCACTTGCAAGAGCAATAGCAGGTCTTGGGCGCATCTATCGGGAATGCGACTGGCATCGCCTCTTGATGATCATAGGTCGTGTACGGAGTTTCATGGGGCAGATAGCTTCGTCGTAACGTGCAGAACCAAACACCAACAGACGACGGGGAAGCAATTGGGACCGCAAAGTGCCGAGCCCGTCTAGTGTCGGTTGCCGATAGCGATGATCAGCCTCGACTGCAGTTGAGGACGAAGGAGGAAGTGATGTGTCCGTCTTGGTTCAGCTCCATCGACAAGGCAGCCTCGGACAACATGTGCTGGCTCCTAGTCGTACCGCCATCGCCCTGTTGGCGCACAACATGCTCAGGGTGAGTCTGAACGCGATCGTCGTACTTGATCCCCCGTCGACTCGACCCACCAGACCCAGACCAAGACGAGGGAGGACCCAGACTGATGAGCGACCAGCCGTTGTTGGCAGGAGTGCTCTGGTCAAAGACAGTCTTGATGAGAAGATCTGTTTCGCATCGGCGCCGTTGGAAGTGCTGTGATCGCAGCCTTTTTGGACTTGGTGACGCTACAGAGTAGTGACCGAGTGAGACAGACTGACTGCGACTGCGTCGACCTTTCTCCGTGCCGGACGTAGTTGATGACGCGCCCAGTCGCCGTCCTTGTCGCCGTCCTTGGCTCACAGCATTTCGAACGTCTGCTGGACACCTGCCAGACCGCCAGTAGCCTCTCCTTCATCTTCCTCTGTGCTTGAGTGGGAGAAGCCTTGACGAACGGGTATGACCACGCTGAGAGTAGGATGAGTCCAGAGTGTCGTGGCTGAGCGATCTTGTGAAGCCTTCTTGAGTGTGAGCTTTGCAGGCATCGTCGCCAGCTCCGCAGCTCGATGTTCGTAATGGAGGGAGTGACCTCGACCTCGACGTCTGGAATGTATGTAGAAGGGATGGAGTCGAGGTCCGAGGAGAGTGTGAGGGCTGTAGACGCTGTCCTTAGCCTGGATGCGGACGCCCTCAAGGGTGAGGTTGAACTTAGAGTTGGAGGTACCCCGGGCAGCCTTCATGGCGAAGAAGTTGACACGGTCCTGGAAGGCTTGAAAGGCTAAGAGATATCCTCGCTGAGATCAAAAGGGTGTCAAGGAGCTCGGTACGCCCTACTCGACAGTGAGGAGCGAGACATCGAACGTGCCTCCGCCCGAGTTGAAGAAGAGGACATTTTACGCGACCTCAGGGGCCGTAAGCAATGGCAGCAAGGAGTTGACGAGGACATCGTCCTGGAACGTTGAAGCCGCGGAGCTGAACCTGCTTGGTCAAAGTGATGTTACTGACGGGGTTGACGTCCTCGAAGGGAGCCAGAGGGAGACTCTGGAGATCCCATGGTGTGGAGCGCAGAGTAATACTCATGGCGGAGGGAGTTGCCTCGACCTCGACGCCGATGGTATGTCAAACGTCCAGAATGAGGTGGCGGGCGTATGAGCTTAGAGCGTGATGGCCTGCATGCCGTTTTAGTAGTCCTCGCCGAGCGCTGTGACGCGTATGGGGCGTTTGACATCCAAGAGTCGCGCGGATGACGAGCTCGTTTGTGCCGGGGCTGGCTGCGAGGGAGGTGGCGGACTGAAATGTGGCTGCCGTCAAGGTGGGACCAAAGGAGGCCTGAATGGGTGGCAGGAGGTCACCCCCTACGCGACTGTCGAGAGCCGTCGATTCGAGCCTGGTTCACACTAGAAAATGAACGGCATGTCAGTCAAGAGATCATGGGAGGGACAGGGCTGATCAGAAATGCTCACCTGTAACCTAGATCCCAGCCATCAAAGAGTTCGAGCTACTTTCCCTGTCCGACTATTCAGCAGCTCCCTCAGGACCCGTCGAGGTCCCGAGGCCTCCCTTACCGCAGGAGTTAGCTGCCCTAGGCCGGACAGGGAAAGCTCAAAGGGAAAGATGGGCACCGTTGGGGAAGGGTCGACAACGAAGCCAGACAAGAGGCCTGGGCTTGATATCCCTGACGGCAGCGCAGAGGAGCGCGAGCCATATCTTGATGAAGGCGGGAGAGTAATCCGTGGCGGCGAAGTCGAGGAGTTCGAGGGTGTGCGTTCGATCGTCGAGGAAGAGATTGGGCCGGGAGAGTACTCGGGCTGCATCACGCGGAATTGGAAGATTACTTGGAGGCAGAAGGCAGAGACGCGATGAAGGTTGCGATCTGCTGTGAACGAAAAGAAAAGAGTAGAAGCTCTAGATAGGGAATGGAGGAATTGTAAGAGGTGACTGGTGAGCGGGGAGCGCTGGAGAATTGGAATGTGAGTGGTTTCTGAACCTCCGGTTCAGATCTTGGTGGTCGTGGTCTACTATCATTTTGCTGTTTCTGTCCCGTCATACGCACTTTTTCTCCGAAGCTCGGGTGAAATCGTAACAATCACCACCACCACCACCCAAGACCCAGCAGCATCCCTCGCCCAGCCCACTGAACAACGCACTATGGACCTACAGTGGGCAGTCAACTCTCTCAATGACTTACGACGCAGGTAACGTCGGATATCATGGTGCGTCACATACTTTCATTCATCTCCATGACTCTGCCGTTTTTGACTCGCGCAACCTTTCGCTTTCCTTCATCTGTCGTACAGATCCCCTTCCTTCTAGGATTCGTCCGTGGTCCGGCTCTGCGGTGTGCCTGACGCGGCATTCACCCCCGCGTCAGTGCAAGGGTTGAAGGGTTCTTGTCGGGGCCAGTGTGGGTCAGTACGTACCTAGCTAGTGAGTGCGACACGGTATCTTTCCACGAATCCGTTCTCAGGCTCTGACGCATCTATGTCCCCCCCAACCTCCGTCAGTCATACATGGCATTCTTTTTCCCCGTTGCTGGCGTGGCTTGAGTCCCCACGTCAGTTGGACTCTTGCCGTGCGCGTGGGAGAGGGTCGGGGTGCGGTTTCTCTGTGAGTTTCAGGGGAAACTCTGCCATTTTTGAATCATGCTTTCGTGTTCACTGACTCTCTTCAGTGCTCTCATCTCAACTTGCAAGTGTGCTTTCTTCTGCATCGTTCTTCGACTACACGCGGTGGGTGGAGACGGGGCGGCGGAGCAACTTCGCGTGAGTTTAAGGAGGACTTCTCACACTTCGAGTTCATGCCGTACGTGTACCGAATACTGATTCTTCTACATTCCTCGCTTCCTTACTTTACAGCACAATGTATCTTCTATACCCGTCCAGCGAAATGGATTCCGATCACACAGCCTCCATCTACCATCCCCGCCTCCCGAAAGGTCGCTTCCACAGTGTTTCGAACACAGCATAGGGTAAAAGAGAGAGAAACGCGCGCGAACCCGTTTACATTGCTAACTACTTCGTGTATAAATCAAATAGTTGGCAAGCAGGGCGTCCGAGCCAAGAACCACAGCAGCGATCAACAGCATCCTACTTCTTCGCCTTCGGTCCGTCGTATGAGGCGAAGTAGTCAACCTTGCGCTTGGCAGGGATAGGGCTGTGGAGGTAGAAGGGGGGCTCTTCCCGTGCAGAACCAGGGACTCCAGAACCACACCGAAGCCAACCTTACGACGCGAGGCCGACTTGTAGGCTCGCACATGGAAACCTACCTCCCAAAGTCCGTTGCTGGGAAGCTCGTGCGCAAGGTGCCACGACACCTTCCACCAGTCCTTGTCGCGGGTGTCCAACACGGTCACTTCCGGGACCGTGTTGTACCGCAGGCCCTGATCGTCCCCGACCGTGCGCGCAAGGTCGTGATCGTCCTTGATCTCGGAGATCCGACCTTGCTGCGTATAGTCGGGGAAAGAAATGCAATATTTATTTTTCAGCGACTGTATGTGTAAAGAGGGACCATCTTCCTACGAGAACACTCACGTCAAGCTCGTCTCCCGCCTGGACGAAAAGGTGCCGCTCCATCCGAGGCCACATCGCGCTGCCGCCAAGCGTCGGTCTGCCCAGCCCATCTTGCTCTCCGAGCCGCTGAGCAGCGCCGACCAAAGCGACTGTTCCAAAAAAAAAAAACGCAAAAAAAAATCAGATTGCGCCCCCACGCCCCAAGCTTCTTCACCGTTCATAATCACTTTGATGCGCGTGCCGAAGGCAGTTAGAGCCCTGCGCAAGTGGACATCTGCTGCGGGGTTGGCCGGGGGGAGGGAAGTGGACATGCTCCATGCTTTCGGGCTCTGAGAGTTGGTGAATCTGTGTGAAGAACCGAAGTGGATTCTGACTTAGTACTGTACCATCGCCTGGAGACACATCAGACCCACATCACCATGGCTACTCACACATTGGTGCTGTACTCTCGGGTACCCTCCGTCGTGCGCTTGCGGCGCATGTTGATGTTGCCAGGGCAAGTCTCGATTACCACTGTCGAAGGTCGAGTCCCCTCGGATGCCCACGCGGGGGGAAACGCCGTGCCGGTCTTTCCATTGGTGAAGGCAAACGCCGACTTCCCTTTGGCTGCATAACAGAACCTCAACTCGTGCGAGGCGCCGTCGCTACCATGTACCACAACTCGGATAAGCATTCATTCCTTTCTCAGCAACTGTGCACGCCTTCTACTCACGCGTCCTTCACAATGAATCGTCCGTTGTTGTCGAGCGTTGCGGCGTTGAGGCGCTCGGTGAATTTTTCACCGTGTATGTAGTCTTGGCTGTCCGCCAGCATAGCAACAAAGACCTCGGCGGCTACCGGGCGGACAAAGTCGTTTAGGTGACTGACCTTCCAAGGCTTGCTGCATATGCAAAATTCGGCTTACATTAGCATGCCGTAACACTAGCCTTCGTACCCAACAGGGCCGAGTGCCACATGACCACATTAGACTCACACCAGCTTCTCAATGTTTGGCGTGGGGCTTTTGCGCGGCGGCGGTTCGTCATCCTCACTGAGGAAAGGCGGATCGTCCAGCCACTGATGATCATCCGGGTCTTGCGATTCATCCGGAGTGGGACTACGACGGCCCTGTTCTTCACCAGGGTTGCCCGGATTCTGCGAGGGCGTGTTGTCCCCTTTCGTCGTAGGCTGCGTCTGCGGGGTGGTTGGCTGTTCGTCTGTCATGAGGCTAAGTTCAGGTTGGTGTCGACTGTGGGAAGGATTGTCTTTCAGGGATATTTCAACAGCTCCTATCTTATACACGTCTACATGTTTCTTTTGCTCTACTTTCCCTGCCCACCCATCACGTCCGAGCTGCACGTCTGCGCTGCAAACGTTCTGCGGACGGCGCCAACGTATTTGACTGCTGTAGTGCCCCTGACAATTTCCGATGACTGTTTCACTGTTCCGGCTTCTCCCTGATTCCTGATTCCTGCCCGAGGCCGAGCATCAATGAACTGTCATGCTCTATTCTGGTATCCGCTGTCTCTACGTCGTGCCATGAGTCATGGGCCGTTCCGATGTCGGCCGTCGGCCGATGCGCTACCACTTACCTGCTAGTTGCTACTTTCTATATTTTTCGATGACTCTTCTTGTGCTTTTCAATTCTTCGGATGGTGCTGTCGCAATCATTGACACCTTGCTAGTTTCTTCGGAAGGCTGGAATCTTACGACATTCGTACACTCACATTGCATGATTTTCTCTCCCAGGCGGAAGGGCCGAAGTATTCCGATGGCCGGGCAGTGATGTTCGCCCGAGCATGCTCAAAATCGTTTCCGTCAATGCGTGCGGCTCCAAAGCTCCCCGGTATCTTTACCTGATCTCTGAGGACCGGGTCAGTCCATTTCACAACTCCCAACCAGCTGCGGTTCGGCCTTCGGTCGTGCGTCGTTTGCAACATACTTTCACCTGTACTTCGTAGCAGTCGCCGCTCAGTGACCTGAGTGACGTGTCCACCCATGCTTCCTGTGTATAAAGCCATCGTTTTCTCTTCTGCTTCTCCCTCCCCCTTTCTTCTCCCACCACTTCTCCTTCCTCCCACATCCCTTCCCTTCCTCACTTTACTTTGCTCTACTCTTCCAGCCCGCTTCCCCTTGCTATCTATCATTATATCGATCTCATCATCATTGCCTTCCCGTTTATTTTGAAAAATGTCCCTTCCCTTCACACCAGCGACCTCGGTTGTTCTAGCCGCCACAGATGCAGATGCAGATGCAGATTCAAACATTCAAACCCCCAATTCAGATGCAGATGCAGGTGCAGAGGCAGAGGCAGAGGCAGGCAGAGGCAGATTGATAGTCATGTTAATCAGCAGGTGGATGCCGGAGCAAATGAACAGGCCGTTGCTGTGGCAGCAAATGAACAGGCCGGTGCTGTGGCCGTGCCTAGACATGGTCAATCCAAAGAATTTATCAAAATACAGAACGATAAAAAGTCTGTCATGTTCAAAAATCTGCTACAGCGATGTGACAACGTTGCTCAGAGTAGAGCCCTTGCAAGTAAGCATGGCGTACCCCAAGCCGAAAAAGGCCGTAAACATTCAGCGGCCAATCTTTTGTTGTTGCTCGGCTCACACCGCGTCTGTACCGACTTCTGTCTCATATCTGCCCACGACGCATCTTCTCATGGTATTCATGACGCGGAACTGTTCTCGGCTAGGGAACTGAGGGCTTCTA